>JAOEJH020236386.1:0-13630 GCA_025448215.2 Palythoa grandis
TCTAAAGAAGCCTCCGATGATAAATCCCCCGTTATATAAGCCCTCTCCATATATAAGCCCCCCTAAAAGGTCCTTTGAAAAATATAAGCCCAGGGCTTATTTTCGGAATTTTACGGTAGTTCAACTTCAGCTTTCTGATTTAGCCTAATATTCATTTACCAGACATTGACTTGGTAGAAAAAATGTACACACTCAAATAATAATCCTTTTTACCACACCAGTGTTTAAGGCATAATTAGCGATAGGTAATGTAGTGGAAATTTTGAGAATCTGATCATTGTAATTAAACTATATTTTAAAGCAGCATTTCTTTTGTGAGAAATCATAAACAATAGCAAGGAAAAGCTTCTGATTTTCGTTTTTCCGAGCATGGAATTTTTGAATTTAAACAATGAAACGTTATACTAAAAAGCATGAATGAGCGAACTAGAGGGAAATAATGAATGGTTCCTGATAAAGATATTAGATTTTAACCAATGAGGCAAGTGGTGTAAATAATATTGCAATCAGCACGTTTCTCTGCCTGTTTACTTCTATTTCAGCCAATTACTGAAAGAGCTATGCTTACTACATTCCTTTGGTTTTTGTCGTTTATAGTCAATATTTCTATTTTCTGCCTATCACTAGATGGCTGCATGGCTCTTGTGATGGTTTAATGAGGGAAGAGGAGCTGGAAATAGCATCTGAAAATGGCTATCACTGTTTGTTTTGTCGACCAAAAACTAACAAACCATTAATTGGTGTCAGTGGTAAGATACTTAATTGGTCCATTTCATTAAAGCCCCACGAAGGTCTCCCTTATTTAATGTGTCATTTTTATGTAATACCAGGGTTCGTGCGACTCCTTGAAAACTCCCTAAGTACAATTCTGTTTTTCAAGTGCGCTTGAAAAGCCCTTAAATTTTAGAAATTCAGCTCAAACTGCTTGAAAACTCCTTAAATTTCAGCTCAACAACTTTTGGGGCCACACCTTAGCGTGAAAAATACTACGTTCTGTGCCAATATAGTACGCTGCTCACTACTACCTTTTTTAAAAAAAATATGCATGATTGCAAATGGAGAAAATTGTTTTCTTGCAATTTACCACTGCAAATGACGTTTGCAAGGGTACCACAAAATACATTTTATGACTTAATATCATTAACAAGGCTCCTTGAGAAATTACTATCAAGTCCTTGAGTACTCCTTGAAAACTCCTTAATTTTTCATTTTTACTTCTGCACGAACCCTGTAATACAATTTCTATTTTTATGTAGTTCTCTCACAACATAAAGAAATATAGACAACTGTAACTTCTTTCAAAGTGTTTCCTTTAACACTGTATTTATGCTTGATTTTTACGTCCATTTGTTGTATTTTACGACGTTTTTTCTCCTAAAGATAGAGTATACCATTAATTGGTTTTAAGCTGTAGCTTAATGTTCACATGTGGTTTAGTCTTTAGATGTAGGGAGACAAGGATTAGGCGAACCTTTGCTGATATCGTTATTACATACTACTTTATTATCATGCGATTTTAAGTGGAGAAAGAATTAGAATAGAAAAGAATTGAAATTAAAATTTGAGAAAGGTAAGCGAGTGAAGTTAGTGACCAAAGAGGATATCGGCGCCCAAAAAAACGGAGACACTGGGCGGCAAAATCCCTAATGAGTGTTCTTACATTCTTTGTAAAATTTCCATTTTTTTTATAAACACATCATGTAATTAACATACCGGGTTGCCAACAAAGATCCATTTATAGGATAGTCCATGATTAACTATGCATTTTACCGACGTATGGTATGAATAAAATAATTTATTGATTTAAAATTGCCTTTCCTAAAATCAGCCTCAGGTCCTCCTTCGCCTAGAGCTACAGTTCTGCATCATTACCGCCCCCAGTTGTCAGACAGTCGGTCTCTGGATCTTAATGCTAAACCTCTGCACCCTTGCCAAAGAATGAACAATAGTGGGGGAGTCGTTGAGACAACTTTGAAGACTCACATTCCAGCACTGGTAGTTCCACAGTTTTCACCTTTGGACAATGTGGCCTTGACTGATTCTGGAGTTCGACAGATGAATAGCCTCAAGATCTCTTCTAGAGTGAGAAAAAGCAAGATAAAGAACAAAGTAAAACCTAAAAAACTTGTTCCAGGGCAAGCATCTCCCAAGAAGAAATTCGGACTGTTCAATCTAGAGGAGGAGAAACCTGACGAAACTATGCTTGGATTTTCTGATGGCCACAGTGAAGGCGAATTTTTAAAAGATGTTGACAAAAAATCTCAGTTGATGACCAGAGTTAATCGTACCCGTACAAACGCTCACCGGCCAGGTGTTGGTGGCTTTTTGGCTACTGGAAGAGGAACTGGGGCAAGGAAATTTGTTGGGCGTGGTGGAGGTCATGGACCTTCCTGGAAGAGGGGTCTTCAAAGGCCATTGGTTGGGCCGAGAAAGTTTGGGAGTTTGAGAAAGATTTCAATCCATCAGGTTTGTTTATCGTTCAGGGAAGTTGAACTTGGGAATCAAAACGAATTTCTTACAGTGCTTTGTAACATACATACTTTCACTTACATTATTATTTTGTTGTGAGTAACCCACTTAGGTCGTAAAAAGATTTAGCTTTAGATTAGACAGAACCATACCTCTACCCATAACCACTGTTACCAACCCAATATGTTTGAAAAGCTTCTTAAAGCCAAGAGCCTTAGTTACATAGTCTTTGGAAATATTTTGGTGCTGATGACGTTCTTGTACGACGAATATAGCCTTCAGCTTTTGCTTTAAAAATGTCTTACCGTATTGAGATAATTGACCAAACCGTTTTTTAGTGATTCAAAATCAAAGAGGCACGACCATTTTTTATGTAAACAAAGAAAGATATTTTTTTGCTTTTCTGTTTCTTATTTGTAAAATGTTATCAAAAACTTTGACAAGACATTTATTTACTACATTTATTTACTACATGTATTTATAAATTTGTGGAATGATCCTGTGGGAGCAAAACAAAGAATAGAACTGCAAGTATCTTTTAATCAACGTATATAAATACCTACAAGGTCCCATTAACTTACAAAAATTAGTAACTCCTCCTTCCTTACTTAGCAACAAAACTCTACAACAATTCCACAAGACAACACCACCAATGAAAATTTGTCCAGAGGACAGGAAGCGGAAGGATCATTAGAAGAGTCCTATCCTGATTGGCTTCAGGTTCGTTATTTAAAAGGTCGTTAAACTGAATGGCCCCACCTTATAATCGAACTCACATGAAAACCTAAACAGTGGTCAGAAATATCATCCAATCAGTATTCCTTATTTTAAATTATTCGTACGTGAATTAGCGTGGAGTTAATTGTTTATTTTACAGTCGTGAGAAAGATTGTTTGAATGTTCAATAAAGTAGTTTTATCTCAGATCAAAAAGGCAGTTTTTGTCAAAGAAATTGTTATTGAATTGTGTTGTAAGCCATTTAGAAGAAGAAGTGAAACTGTTGACATTATGCAGACCATTAAATGTAAGTGAGGGACAATCTAATCACGGGAGGTGGCATATAAATATAGATTAGATCAGTCTATTTGGGACCATTCGCTCTAATCAATAAAATTAATATATAATCAGCTAATTTTTCTTCCTCTTAAAGTAACATGAGAGATGGAGCTAATCCCCGATCCCATTAGCCACTTCTGGCATTGGCTTTAATGGTTATAAATATTTATGACAGATTTTCCTTTTAAACTTTTCCAGGAAGCATTCTTTGGAAAGAATCTGCTGGATGCCGTTTCAAAGAAAAAGGGTCGACGAAATGATGGAGATACACCTTCAACACCATCTGAAGATGGAGAGAAACCCACTCAGATTCCTTTTGGAGATGAAGCAACACAGTTTGGTGCAGTTGTGACAGAAGAGAGCTTCCCTCAACACAAGCAGGCTCCATTTTCGCAGGCATCTGGGCAGGCCCCGTACCCAGCTCCACTTGCAACTCACAACCAAGAATCGCAGCAGCAGTACCCTGATGACAACTCTGGTTCAGGAACCGCAAAACAGTTCTCGACAAGGCCACATCAGAGTAGCTCAGGCCAGCACCATACCAGCATAAGCCTTGATAACCATGAAAGGTTTGTTTTTGCGAGCCTTCAGTTATCAAATTTCTTTAACTGCTTGATGTGTAATATTTACCTATCAGTGACAAAATATGTGCCCCTAAAATATCCTAGTAGTTTCCTAATGAATACCACAAAGATTTTTAATGAGTATTATTTTGTTGCAGCTGGAATGTTTCTTCTGCCGATCCAATCCCAACAGATGCACTGAACTTAAGTGAAGATATCCCCAATCCAGATGCTTTGTATCATACACTGGACATGTTTGGAGAAGACGAGATGAGTGGGACGCATTCTCAACCACAACCAACTGCTTACTCCCAGTCAAATTCCCAACACTCTTCTCAACAACTTCAGTCCAGAGGTAAGCAAGCCTTTTTTAGAAGAATTTTATATGTTTGCCCACGGGCTATACGATATGTTCGTTACTAAAAAACAACAGGGTAGGAAATAAGTGGGCCTTGTTTCAATGTTAGTCAATCAGTACATAAGATTTGGTGTCAAGTGATAAATTTTTACAGACAGCTTATGCAATGGACAAACTTTCGTACTTGTTTAAAAGTTTCCTTATTTGAAAAAGAGGACTGGTAAGTTTCCATATTTGGAGACAGTCTACGCGCTTATTCCTATTGACTCCACCCAATTTTCTCACCATTTGTTTTCTAGTTAAGTTTAGTCTTTTAAAATGATGTAATGATTAAAAATGACTGACCGTGGTAGCCGTGAAGAAGATATGGCATGAGGCTAGGTTTACAAAATTTAAAAGTCAAAATGGTGGTAGAAATTTAAGCCGACTAAATTAACATGGCATGAAGTTGAAACATAAAGCAGTTCAACAGTGAAGGAAACAGGGGACACATAAGGTTTGAAGGTAAAATAGCTTGTTTTTCAACATCAGCAGTTGGTTCGTTAACACGTAACGAACATAGTTTATAGCCTGTGGCTGTCTGAAATTTTCCTGCTTTAAGATGATAAATTCAGTGAAATGCTATTACTATTTCAATTACGTGGAGAACTTGCATTATTACTTATTCAATTAAAAAATACTGACGATGATGATGATGATGATGATGAGTACTACAGTCCGAAACGTCAGTATTTTCTAATTTTCCACAGTGTAAAACTTTAAAAATTTATCAAACTGTTTCTATAGAAACACTGACGCAGCATCCCATTTTATCACTTTTGATGTTTTACATTAGTTAAATTACATATAATGTAACACAAGTAAGGACAAACAATGTGTACTTCACAGGCAAACCTAAATCTGAAGATGTTGATTAAAGTTGGTGGATAGGTTTGTTGTCATAACAGTCATGTTCTGCATATTTTATTTACCTACACCTGAATCAACTTGATTTTTCTGTTTAAAAGCAATACTCGTGAGAAACGAGGGATCAATTTTTTCCAATTTTTTTTAAAGAACGACGTTTACTATTGCTGATGAGCTTTCTGGTTATCCCACTGTTAGCCTGACCTTTTAGTCGAGCTGGAGTAACCCTTCTTTTTTTCTATCTTATTTGTTTTGTCTGGTTCTACCCTTACGTTACTTTGATTTCATTACTCGTGCCGGTAGGCAACAAGTCAAGGAATGGGGTCTTTTTTTTTTGTGTGTCACGAATTTCCTGACGATGGCCAAAAGGAACGCGGCCACACAAAATGGTGATTTTTGTTTTTCCAAGATGGCGGGAACTGACTCGCAAGTTGTTTTGTGGAAATACAAGCACATTTTAAAGCCTTTTATGCCTTTAAGTTTCTTCCAGATTTGAGACTCATGACTTTGTTCATAATTAGTTATGTGATTGTGTTTCTGAGCAGTGTCTTGACGCCTCAGTTAATGGGAAAAGTTATTTGCCACGGCAAGGATTAACATGCAATCAATAGACAATTTGATGGACAATAATTGCTTTAGAGCTGGTAGGTTCACGTTTCTGACTTTTTCAAATTCAGTAAAGAACTGCTTTAGAAATTTCTGGATCCCTCTATGTTGTTCGGTGAAAGATTGCTAGCGGCAACTCGTGATTTATTTTGGAGGTAATTTGTAACTGCAGCAGGACTCACCCATGGCATCGATTCAGATCGCAGGAATTTCAGCTGAGAGAGTCGGCGAAAGGATAAAATAGTAGTACTGGATATATTCTTAGATAGTAGCAATATATTTCATTCTCAACGTGATATCATCCAGTTCAAACTTTTCTTTGTTATGAAAACAATTTGTGCAACTCGACGATTTGTATTGGATTTTTAGTGTACTCCATGGGACATTTCGGCTGTACAGCTGCATATTCGAATAACAGAATGGCAACATTTTGGCAACTTACAATTTATATTTTGATTCTCAAATCATGTCTAACTTAAAGGAGGAATGTCCTGCCTCAGGAGACTAGGTTCTAGTGAGAGATAACTTGATTTCGTATTGGCATTTTGAATTTGTATAAAAACGATCGCGGTCTGTGCAAACATCCCCTTTGTTTAATCCAGCAAGGGTAGCTGATGTTGATCTTCTGTGTCTGTTTTCTGCTATAGAGATTCTTATAGCAACAGCTAACTGCCTAAAATTTAACGGCAATGAAATATAACAATCAATAATTCCATGATGGGCTGAGCAAAAGAAGATGAACTAGAAACAAAACAATCGAGCTAAAGTGCGAAAGGGAATGTACGTGACATGAGACACCGATCGTGTTAAAACTTACCTCTTCATTTGACACTTCTGATTCCATCAGAGGACTGGATCAAATTGCTGAAAAACGTAGGTCTTACAACATCAAAGTAAAAAAGCTGCAACAGTTTTATCACAAAGGCAAAGCTTTCTCTCAAGCGATCTTTACTTGTTTGTTACCGGTAAACTAGAGCTTAGTCTCCCATAGCGGGACATTGCCCCTTTAAATAAAGCATTATTTCCATTTCATCCTGTGATGTATTTATTGAGTAGAAGTAAGCTTTCCCATCTTTGTAGGGGGTGAGGTGTGAGTTCGTAAATTGAAAGTGTAATTTAAAACTTGATGGATGTAAAAGAACATCAGTTAGCAAAGCTTGTTGTAGCGCCATGTAAAATTGCAAATAACCAGCACGAGTGAGTTTTTTTTGTAGCCTCATGTTGTATATGTTTCTGTTTTGTTTTCCATATTTGAGGAAAAAATTGACCTATCAATCAACTTTATTGAACAAGGATGAGCTCCCTTAGAAATAATGTCTCTTCTTTTTTTATTTTGGCTTTACAGCTCAAGTGTCAGTTCGCAAAGGCAGTCAGCCACATGCGCAAACAGCTGGTCAGGTATCACAGGGTCATGTTGGTCAAGAACTTCCAGCCTCTTCAGCATCTTCCTGGAGTGGAACCCAGGCGCATCGTCAACAACAAAACAACGTGCTGGATCTTCTTTGCAGTCCAACTGATACCTTGCCACATGTGGATGGCCAAGAAGTGGAAGAAATCTTTGCTGGCCTAGAGATTGAACTAAATCACAGGGATACCAATGTTGCAACAGCCTTAAGTGGCAGACAGGATCCTTTTATCTCTGGACATCCAACCCAGCCAGTTAACAACCGTGGAACATCTGCAGAACAAAGCATCACCAATTCAGCGAGTTATGCTTCAGGTCAACCAGCAGTGGCTCCATACAACCCGGGTTCACACCATCAAAGTTTTGCTGCTGGGAATAACCGCCATGGGCAGCTCGAAGGAGCACCACAAAGAGCCCTACAGGGCTATGGAGAGTTTCTTCCTGGTCAAGAAAATTCCCATTTCACTGGTGGTAGACCGACCAGCCAGCCCATACATGGCATGGATGGTTTCCCTAACACCGGCGCTGGAGTGCACCAACAGCAGCAGTATCCATTTGGGCATGAAGGCCCTCCAGGAATGTTTGCTCCTCTACACGATGAGTTTGGCCTGACGGATGATCTGCCAAAAGAAAGGAGAAGGCCTCCAAGTCCCAGGGTTGATCCTCAGAAACAGCAGCAAAAGTGGCATGATGACGAGAAACTTGGTTCCATGGCAACTATTTCACCAGTGTTATATGCCAACATAGAACATCCTAACCTAAGTGTCGAATATCCAGGTGAGAATATAAAATATATTCCTTTGAACTGTGGAATCTTAATAGCATCACTACTGTTATTGAATATAAGGATAGATTTATTTTCTATGAAATATATTTGTAACAAACAGGGGACTCTCTGAATTCCTGGTTTACAAGAAACATGAAAACTGTATTCTAAATTTGTGCATTTGCAGTGTTTTGATATATTTCATTTTAAACTTCTACTTTCAGAGTGGACGAATCGTTATCGTGCTATTGCACGACTCTGGAGAAAACTTTCTGTGGAGCAGAGAGAACCATATAGGGTAAAGTTGCTCGTTTCCTGTCATATTTCGAGACGTGTTAGTTGTGTTTCTTTTACTTTTAACATTATTTTCTATTGTACTGTAAACTTGCTTCCATTTTCAGTCTGCCTAGAACTTTGTCTTCTTTTCTACAGCTTAAGGCGAGAGACAACCGTGTGAAATTAAAGGACCAGGGAAAGAGGGTAAGTTACCAGTTTTTTATTTGTATGCTGAATTTTTGTATTGTCTGTGCACTTGGAAGATAATCCTTGGTGCTTTTTCATAGTTGGCAGCAGAAGCAGAGAAGAGGGAAAAGGAAAAGAAGGAGCAGGAGAAGGAAAAACCAAAAGTGGAGGAGAAACATCAAGAACAGCTCAGGCAAGATCTCAATCAACAAACACAGCTGGAAAGTCAACTACAGCAACAGGCATCTGAAAACGAATGTTCCAACCAGTCACACCCTGAAATCCCAGCCCCTACAATAGATATGTCAGATCCTACTCCTCCTCCAGCCCCTCCCTTGCATGAATATAGCAGTTCAGGTTGCCTTTCTTCCAGCGCACCACCAACACCTAGCACTGTTACTATCCCTGCATCGCCAGCCACGCCAATGACCCCCATGGCTCCAGCTCCTGTCACTCCAACAACTCCAACATTTCCGGTAAAGTTTCCATGTGGTCCATCAGTTGCTGTACCTACTGTACGTGTGGTAAGTACCCCAGCTTCTGATGGCAGCTCTGAAAAGGGTGGACGAGGAAGGAAAGTGGGTGGTAAAGCAGCAAAGTCAAAGGAAGAAAAAGAAAGAGAAAAGGAGTTGCGGAAAGAACGACTGCGTGTTCAGCAAGAAAAAGAACGCCAGTGGAAACTCCTACAGCAGAAACGGCAACTTGAGAACCAACGCCAAACCCAGCAGCATCAACAGGAAAATATTCTTATGAGACAGGAGCTTCGGCGCACTCAGCAGACAAAAGCCAAGCCATTATGTGAAGAAAATAAGAAAAAAGTAAGTGTCAAAAAGGCAGCTAGAAGACCTTCATTGCCCAGTAATCAACAGGGCGGAACTCTTGTGGAAACTAACGATGCAAGTCGCGATAACTTGACATCAGAAGGAACCGTATTGACAGTATTGCAAGAAGGGGATACGAGGATACAGGGAAAGTCTAGTACCCCCAGACCTGATAGTAATGTCAGAAATAATGTTGTTGAACAGCAGGTATTTGAACCAAGTCTGAATTCATCAAGAGACATTGGAAATCAGCAATTAGAAAATAATGATAGAAGATCTTTGTCAAGGCCTGACCTTCAAATGGAACAGTTGATGGACTTGCATCCACCACCTAACCCAATGAGTGGTGGAACTCTTGGACTAGTTGAAGACCATCCCACTGAACAGCAACAGCAGAGTACATCATGGACTGGGTGGTCTGAAAAAGTGCAGGATCAAATTCCACGCACATCAAGTGCTGTATGGACCCAACAGCAGCAGAGTTCTTTCACGCAACAACCAAGTCAGAGTAATGAGCCAGTTGCCCCATCTCAGTTGGTTAAAGATCCACAGCCAGAAGTGGTACACCAGACATCTTGGCAGCAAAAGCCTCAAGAGCCAAGTCAACCATGGCTAGAGTCTACACAACAGCGAGATGAATCATTTCCTCCTAACACATCCAAACCACACCAAGTTTATACCGCAGAAGAACATTTCCAGCAGCAACCAGAAGCATGGCAGCAGAGACAGTTTGAACTTGGGCAACAACATAGCAATGCGTCAAGTGTAACTCCAGTTTCACAGCATGACCTATTTCATCATCAAAACCAGGTCCATTCGCAAGAAGTACAATGTATTCAAGAGCAATCTGGATCTCGCCAGCAAAATATTGATATGGAACTTCAAGATCAGAGAGCAGAAGACACTAACTTGCAGCAAGGGCAGCCTTTGTCTCACTGGCAACACGACCCAACTTCAGTGCCCTCTCAAGTTCGGGCACAGTCGTTGCCACAGCCTCAACATCAAGGGCAATTACAGGGTTTCCAGCATTCTAATGGTCAAGTGGCACAAGTACATTCATCGGGCATGAATGGCATTTGGCCAAATGCAGCACAAGAAGAAGTTCTTTCTCAGATGCAGCCACCTATTCCAGGTCAACAGCCAAATCAGTCGCAACCTCTTTCCCTACAGCATCTACCACAATCCCAATCTCAACATCCTGTAATTTCAGTCCCACAGCAACCAATGCAACAGATTCCAGCTGGAATGATGCGACCCCCATCCAATCCTCCACATTCAGCGCCACAAGCTCCACCACCCCCTCCTCCACCTCCTCCACCTCCTGCAGTACCTTCACAGCCAGCCCAAGTGCCTTTGCAACAGCCTGTCATTCCACCGTTACAAAATCTTCCACATGACGACCCCCAGCAAATTGAGTTGATCCAACAGCAGCACCGTGAGCAGTTGCTCAGGATGCAACAACAACAGCAGTTTTACCAGCTGCAGATGCAGCAACACCAGCTTCTACAGCAGCAGCAGGGTGGAAATGCCTCTGTGCAAGGAGCGGTTTTACCAGCTTCTGCACCCCCTGTACACACAACTTCCCACCAGACAGCACAGTTTGCCAGGCAAAGGGCTCCCCAGTTTGTAAGTCCAAAAGATATGCCAGAGATTGATAGTGAGGAAGAGCATCAAGAGCGGTTACGGTTTTTATACAAGCAGCGCCAAGCTCAGAAACACCAACAGCTCCAGTCTCAGCTTCTTCAACAACAGTTAGCACAGGGTATGATGCCTGGCGTTGTAGACCCATCCAACCCACAGACCATGCAGCAGTTAGCACAAATGCGACCGCAATTTCCAGAACTCATGCAGCAACAGATGATGTTGGAATATCAGAGAAGAATAGTGCAACGTCAAGGGTTGGGACAACAGACACTGCAGTACGACAAGGTGGTGCAAGAATTTCAGCAAAGACAAGGGGGACATCAAGGTGCGCAACAAGGGCCAATGCTAGACTTGTCACATCAGAGATTTGCAATTAGACCACCAGCAGCGGGCCTTCCACCAGGATTACCACAAGGACAGGTTGCAATGTATGGATTGGATCCAACAAAACAGCAGCAATTATATCAAATGCAGCTGCAGCAGCAACAACTGCTTTTACAGCAGCAGCAACAGCGAAAGCCGCCTTCCGACCAACAGATTGCCTCCATTCCCAGCAAAGTAGCTTCTAAAACGGTTGAAAATAAATCTAACAAGGACATATCAGGTGCTACAGAAACGGTAGTCAAGAGCGACAGAAGTATGACCCCAGCTGATGCCAAGTGTGAAACTGGTAATGATACCGCTTTGCAAGTTCAGGAGGAAAAAGTGGAAAAGAAACCTAAAGATTTAGAAGGAACTGACACAAACCTGGTACATGTACCACAAATAAAAGAGGATTTTCGTGGTGAAAGTTCCACTATGAGGGCAAACAGTGATGAAAAAACTGAAATGCAAATAGCGGCTTGTCAAGAGAGTGATCATTGCCATGAAACAAAAGTGAGCAAAGAAGATACCAACACTCTAAAGGTAGAAGAACTAGTGTCAACAGTAGTCAAAGATACACCGAATCTTGACAAGGAGTTAGAAGAAAAAAGTGAACCAAACAAAGAGAAAGAGAAAGTTGCAGCAACTAGACCTGAGAAACCAAAACAGCGTACTGATGAGCCTGAAAAATGTGGACAGGACAGAATGGAAGGAGAACAATTGGCCAAAGTGTCTGAGGCCAGCAAAACAAGCCAGAGAGGTGCAAGTGATGAAAAGCTACAGCAAGAGCAAGAGAAGATGAAGACTCCAGAAACCAAAGAAAACGAAATCGAAAATGTTTCAGCAGATAGATTAAAAGATGTTGCTTCAACAGTTGGTGTTTCAAAGGAAAAGAGTGAAGAAGAAAGAAAAGTGGACCAACCACAAAATGCACCAGCACCACAGTTTCGATGTTCACAGCCTCAGTCTGGTAAGAGTGTTAGTCAAGTGATGTTACCGTCTTCTCAAGCACAGCAACAGGTTGCTCAGCAGCAGCTAATGGGCCTCGGACATCAGTTCTCAGTAATGCAGCAGCAACAAGCAGTGTACATGCAGCAGTATCAAGCACTGCAGCAGCAGTTTCAACAGAGCCAAGGGCAAAACGCCGTTGTTGGACAAAGCCTTATTACTTTACAACGTCAGGCGCAGATGCTGCAACAGCAGATGATTCAGGTAAGCTGTATAGGCGAGTTTCTGTTTACATTTTTTGCCTCATTAGCATACGCACTCTTCTTTCTAGTTCATCTACAAAAACAAATCTTTTTGAATAATGAAATTGTTCTGCAAAACAAACTCTTTCTGAAAATATGAGATTGATATGCTGAGTATTGTTTTCGTGATGTGGTTTTAAAAATTGGAAATTTTACAAAAAATCTATGGCTCATTATCGATCTTGCCTCCAGCTGTTTGGCATTTTTTTGAGTAGCGATTTCTTCTTTGAAACTACACATATAGAACTAAAAGTTCGGTCACTCATTTCATTTAATAAGCATTCTCAAGTTTTAAAGTCAGTTGTTTATCTTTGTTCTTTCTCCGACTTAAGTTGTATGCTAATGAAGCAGAATGTAAACAATGATGTCAGCAGAGAATATGTTACCCAAAACGAGGCTAGTGAGGCTAATTTGAATGTAGACAAAAGAATGTTAAGATCGCTGCCGTTTTGGAAGTAATATTTCATAAACAAGTGCGAGTGTTTCATCAGGGTTTCTAAACACGAGAAAACCGATGAAAGCACGAGGCCGAAGGTCAAGTGCTTTTATTGTTTTAGAGTGTTTGGAAATCCTGATGAAGCACGAAGCATGAGTTAATGAAATAGCTTCTCAATCGGGCATGAGGATTCATTGAAATAATAAACTTGCAATCAAGACAAAGTGTGAGAATGCAATGCCCATTATTTACGTGGAAACTATTCATATCGGGTTGAGTTTTGATGATTCAGACGTTTGTCTCACTATTTGCTCGACGCCATGGAAGAAGGCGGCGGCTTTGAGAGCTAAAAACTTTGCAAGAAGAAGTAAATTTGTTTGTCAAAGCACATCTAAAGAGTCTAAAGAGGCATTTAGAGGAGGTGAAGGGCGAATCCGCATTTAAACCCTTGGATTATAAGGACAAGAGGTAGGCATGTGCATACAGAAGTGACGATGGTTTGTCTTTGACTTTTTAAATAAAAAA
>JAOEJH020236682.1:0-13628 GCA_025448215.2 Palythoa grandis
GGGGTTGGAATTTTTCAAATGAAAACATGTAAAAAGATTTCATGTCAGCGTGGATAGACTTTCTTTTCTCGTTTTGCATATTCTCTAACATTTCAAACACATTTCTGTAGAAATCATTCATTAATGTATTGTTTGTATCGTTTTTAGATACAGTAAGAGAAGTTCTGACCTAAATAAAAGTTGATTTATTGTAAAACCAGGCAAAAAGAAATATGTCTCGAAGAAGAAAAAATGCATGAGAAATGAACGGCGCCAGGCCAGACGGCACTCAGTCTCTCAAAGTGCTCAGCAGAATTCACCCAACGTAAAAATTTCCTCAAAATTAATAATTGGGTGGGGAGGGAAGGCGGGTTGGAATAGAAATAATGTCGGGGGTAGCAAAATTTCCAAAACTTAATAATCGAGGGGGGACGATTATTCGGGACCTGAGAGTACTAAATCAGTTGCGAACACAACAGAGTTCAGGTTTATTAAGAAAATAACTGTATCAAATTTGTCATAGTACATTTAGCCGGTGTGTACGGACCAAAAAATCAAAATCGACGGTGAAAAGTCAGCTACGTAAAAGACAATAAAAACTGAAACTTGTTAACCAGAATAATGTAAAAACAAAACGGCCTTTATCAAGAGGGAGCCTGTAAACTGCTTTTAGACACCACTCCAAATATAAACCCCGAGGGGCTAGATTTGGGATAGCTTCTAATTCGAGGGCTTTTTTCGTTTCCGTCAGAGAAAGAAGGCTTATATTTCGGGGGGGCTTATAAACGGGGAAGGCTATATTCGGAATTTTACGGTATCATAAAATGCTGTTTTTAAAATTAGAGCTTTATGTGCAGTACTGAATTGACGCCGGATTATAATTACGGTCTGTGTAGTGAAAAAATGATACACAAGTCTCTTTAGCACCAAATCTTTAGTGGATGTTGTTTTTATTTAAATTATAAATAAGTTTCTTTAGCAATTTTTTTTTAAGTTTTATTTATTCGCCTATTTCTCATTTAATTTCATTATGTTTCAGGGTTTCTCCAGTTCTACTCTAAACGAGAAACAAGTACCGACGTTTCACTTCAAAGACAGCGCAGGCTAAACAAAGCAAAAAAAAAAATCCAAACAACTCAGACCTCAGCTCGAATTGAAAGTTATCTTTACAAAACCGTTAAAGTTGATGTTGAGGTATTCTGGACAATACCTCGAAAACATCAATATTTTTACACTGAAAAAACGAAAAGTTGCTGAGAGCCAAGCCATAGCAAACGGTTTACTGACAGACGTGAAAATTACAAGCAAGTAAGACTTTCAGAAAGAAAAACGTTTAATAAATTCTTGCGTTAAACCCAGTAACGTGCCGATTATGGAGGAATTGAACAACAGCGCGACTGGATTGGCTGCGCCGTCCATGAGCCAGCCCTTTGCATATACTCTTTCCAGTGCATTTATTACCATAACAATCGCCACGATACTTGGCAACCTGCTCGTCTGTTACGCAATAGTTGCAAACCGGAAGTTACGTCGGATACCTACCAACACCTTCATATTCTCATTGGCTTTGTCCGACCTACTGACAGCCGTTATCGCAATTACATTCGACATCGATATCCTGTTGAAGGGTGGAATCTGGACACATGGTGAATATATGTGTCGAGCATGGTCCACAATCTACCTTATTGGCGTGCCTACTTCAATATTAACCCTGTTGGCGGTCAGTATTGACCGATATAAGACTCTTAGTGACCCGCTGGGTCAGTTCAAAGAAGCAAGATTCATGACGCGGAAACGCGCGTTTATTGCCGCCGTTTGTATTTGGTTCTACTGTGTAATGTTTGCTCTTGTGCCTGTGTTCGGTTGGCGACAGTGGGACACCTGGCTTGACAATGGAGTTTGTTATTTTGTTATCACCTTCGAGTTATCCGTTCTTAGTTCGTTTCTTAACTTCATTCTGCCCCTATTAGCCACTTGTGCGGTTTACATAAAAATATACCTCATTGCGCGCAACCGCCATGCTGTGCTTCAGGAGTGCTCAACTCGTTCAGTTTCGGACGCTGAAAATGAAAGGCGGCACAAAAACTACAAGAAAAACCTGCGAGCCGCGAAGACAATCTCTCTCATTATTGGAGCTTTTTTCTTCTGTTGGGTTCCATACTGTGTCATGAGCATTGTGTTAAACCTACGGCCGGACTTTATCCAAACAACTCCGACTGAACTCGTCCACATTTTGCTCATGTTCGGATATTTGAACTGCGCATTGAATCCATTCCTGTATTCACTGCTGAACAAGCGATTTAAGACAACTTACACCAAGATATGTCGAAACCTGAGGTCCAAGGTACGCGGTGACAATTTCTCGTCAAATGTCTCGTTACAAACTCTCAGCACAAGACGAATACGACTGACCGAGTTGAGACATGGTCATTCACTTCGGAATGTTAACTCAAGCAACGACAGCAGCGAAGAAAGAGGCGTAACAATTACGAGGATATGAGTACCCTTCGCTTACATCCTTGGGTAACAAAAGACTATATTAAGGAATTATAAGATATATGTTATGTGTGGTCACGAAATATTTCTTCAAATAAAATCAACAGCGTAAAGCTGTGATAGCACGTGCGTAAGGTCACGCAATAATTCTTCAAATACAATCAACAGCATAAACCTTTATTGCAGGATAAACACATACGTGGCAACACAAAGATTCGGTTTCAGTATACCGTTTTATAACAAGACATTTGCATATAATTACACACCTAACAGCATTTGTATATATTGGTAAATCCGATTCTAACTCGCACCATTGTGGGTTGTGCTAGAGGAAAGAATCACAGGCGAATTACGAGAGGTTAGGCTAATTGATTCATAGTCCGGCCTAAAATTGTGAGTTTGGACCTCGGATAGGCTGTTAAGCGGTTGTATCCTTGAACAAGACACTTTGTAACTTATTTCATTCAACTTAGACTTATAAATGAGTATCAGCTTCTGCTGGAGTGTAACCTGTGATGGATTGGTGTCTAGTACAGAGGAAACCCAACCAGCGCCGGCCGTATAGGCGAATTTTTGTTTACATTTTTTACCTCATTAGCATACGCAATCTTCTTTCTAATTCAGCTACAAAAACAAAGCTACTGAATAATGAAATGGTGCTGCAAAACAACTTTGTCTGCAAATATGAGATTGATATGCCGAGTATTCTTTCTGTGATGTGATTTTAAATTGGAAATTTTATAAAGAATGTATGGCTCATTATCGTTCTTGCCACCCAGCTGTTTTGCGTTGTTTTGAGTAGCGATTTCTTTTTTGAAACTACACACACAGAACCGAAAGTTCGGTCACTCATTTCACTTGACAAGCTTTCTTAAGTTTTAAAGTCAGTTGTTGTTTATCTTTGTTCTTTCTCTGACTAAAGTTGTATGCTAATGAAGCAGAATGTAAACAATGACGTCAGCAAAGATTCGCCTGTAGTACTACTTACGTTTGCAGGAAAAATGTAAAGAAACCTTTAATGTATCGGAAATCATATGTCAAGTATCAAATGTATTCTCAAATGTATTCCCTTAAGTTTCTATTTTACCCACAACGGGGTTCGTGCTATTTTGACGTTCTGAAATTGCATGTCTTTTTCCATGATCTTTCGCAATTTCCTACCCTGCGAACGGAGTCTCCTTTTACCCCCTCAGCGGCGAGAGAAGGAAAGGAGACTGCAGAAACCAAGCAGAATTTTATTTGAGCATGCAAGGCGGTTGCTAAGAAACTAACTCGTTCCCATACCTTTCGCCATACAACGCCGGCTCGATTTTGGTCATCAGCTTCATCCATTAGTATAGACTCGCGCATCAAAACCGGTTTAAACCAGTTTAAAAACCTGAAATTTTGCATCTCATTATATCCAGATTCTTGGATAGCGGCATTTCAATAGAATACACTGTTTTTGCGGTCTCCTTTTTTCTCTCGCTGCTGAGGAGGTAAAAGGAGGCAAAAGAAGGCTCTGCTCGCAGGGTACAATTTCTCATGACCTTGTGCTGTTCATGTCTTTGCCAAATACATCCAAAGCATATCCTCAAAATACTCTTTCCCTGGCACGTTAGCCAAGACGAAGAAAGGGATTAACTATTCCGCCACATTTTTGCCAGTGAACAAGGTTTTATATTCTTCATGTTGCTTTTGTCCATATCCATCTAAATTGTACCAATGACTTTTCATAACATTAATCAAAATTCCCTAAGTTTCCAGGCCTGGTAATGAAATTCTAAAATTCCAAGACTTTCCAGGTTTTCCATGACCCGTATGAACCCTGGTCAGTGGGAAGAGATGCTCGTAATTCGTATAGAAGCTGAAAACTTCTCACCTGGAAATTTTTTAGGATGACTCTAAGGCCAACGCGAAAACCCTTTTTCTTAAGCTAAGAAGCTCTCGACATCTCTAAAAGACATATTATGATCAGGCAACTAAATCGTTTTGATCAATGAGAATTTCTTTTATGGTACCCGTTGGCTGTAAACGGCTTTTCATTCAATAATCAGCATTTTGTAAATAGTAATTTATAGTTCTTATTTGAGTCAATAAAGTGCGCTGGTTAAATATTTCTAAGTTAAGGAACTTTACAATTACGCTTCCTGATTTTCCAGTGGATAGTCTGCCGGTTTGAAACTATGCAACCCGTCCCAGTCCCACTATGCAACCCGCTCGTATATAATAATATACATAACAAAATTACTCGATTCTGATTGGCTAAGAGCAGTGCTGTTTATTGTAAGCACAGAGCAAAAACGAGTTAATTCAGTGCAAAAATAGTTAATTCAGTGCAATTTACTCACAGAGTTTTTGCTTTTGATTGGCTTGTAAACTACAGAGTTTGGTAAGAACCAATCAAATCTTTTGTTTTGGTGACGTGGTACTTGAAGATGAAAGTTGCAAAATTGCCAGCGTCTAAACCAGAACTTGCTCTGTAATTTTGTTATATATATTACTAAAAAGTAATCACACGACTTTTCTCGTTCAATGTGGAAATAACTTACATACTTTTGATACTTTTTGAAAAAACCCACTCGAGTAAACAAATTCAAAATTGAACTCGAAGTCGTGTGATTACCTATGCAAACATATCGATATAAACCTACTGGGAAGCAAAGTCAAAAATTTTGATATGGAAATTAGTTGACTACAAAAGGTTCAGTGTGAATTAAAAAAAAGCAATTGAAGTAAACACAACGATAACTTAGAATCAAGAGACCGAGTGTAACGTGGCTAAGTTCATATTCCGGCAATGTAGTATTGACCAAATAATATTGATATAAAGTTTTCCATGACCCGTATGAACCCTGGCCAGTGGGAAGAGATGCTCGTAATTCGTATAGAAGCTGAAAACTTCTCACCTGGAAATTTTTTAGGATGACTCTAAGGCCAACGCGAAAACCCTTTTTCTTAAGCTAAGAAGCTCTCGACATCTCTAAAAGTCATATTATGATGAATTAAAAAAAAGCAATTGAAGTAAACACAACGATACCTTAGAATCAAGAGACCGAGTGTAACGTGGCTAAGTTCATAATCCGGCAATGTAGTATTGACCAAATAATGTTGATATAAAGTTTTGCGGGTTCTGATAGGCTCCCGAAGCTCGGAATATACTTGGTTATTTACTGTTTTGGAAAGGCAGTTAAATTTTAGCGATACATACAGCAACTGCACAGAAAAATACAAGGAGAGCAAGAAAAATTTGACTTTTCAAGTTAACCGTTTAATGAAAAGTTATTTTTCAACTTAATATGCAACAACATTAAAATGTACCTGTAAGAGAACGAATTAACGACCTTGATGGAGAGCGTAACCTGTGGAATGGTAATACCTTTGACTTTTGGTCGTTATTCAAAACGAACGTATTGTATTAATAAAGTTAATAAAATTGGAAGTTGGAGTGCTTGAAATGGACTTTTTCACATTCAGTTACTGAAAGGTAACCGAGACTTCACTTCAAACCGGAGCTAGGGCTTAGCTATATTTTCACGTCAACAGAGAAAAAACGTCGATCTTGAGCACAAACTGGCTAACTGTGAAAGATTGCTGTTTTCAGCTACAAGGTCGCGGGTTCAAAGCCACGCTCTACTAAGGGTTGAACATTTGTGTGACCGGGAGACAAGTTGCACGAAAAAAGTGGCTCACGTAACATAACCGCCGACTGGTTAACCTAGTTGGTAAGGTGCCAGTCTGCTGTACGGGATGTTCGGGTTCGAGTCCCGGCCGGACCTTCACTCAGGGTCTTAACATAACTGAGGAGAAGGTGCTGCCTTTGCTCTAACATCTACAAATGGTTGGAACTTCACTCAGGGTCTTAAAATAACTGGGGAGAAGGTGCTGCCTTTGCTCTAACATCTGCGAATGGTTAGACCTTCCCGTCTTCTTGGATAAGGACGTTAAACCATAGGTCTAGTGTCTTGACTCTAGGTGCTGCCTTTGCTCTAACATCTACAAATGGTTAGACCTTCACGTCTTCTTGGATAAGGACATTAAATTGTAGGTCCAGTCTCTCGACACTCTATTGGAGGACTTAAAAGAACACACACACTTGTCGAAAAGAGTAGGATAGTGATCCCGGTGTTGTTGTCTGTCTGTTCTCCTGAGGGCATTTCTTAATGATAATATATTTGAGCCGCTGTAGCGGACTATCTAAGACCCTCAACTTTCAAACCTTGTATTCACTTGTAAAGCGCTTAAAAGCGGCGATGATTAAGCGCTAAATAAATGCTGATTATTGCTGTTATTATTATTATTATTATCATCATCATCATCATCATCATTATTATCACCTTTTTAGCAAACGACACAAGAAAAAGGACCTCCATGCGTAACTGTTTCCGTTTTAAAAGAAGGCGGACGAAGATGATTTAACTTTTTTCGTTGTTCTTTTTATTATTATTCGTCGAAGAAGAAGAAATTGAGACGTATTAAAGCGTCGCCATGAACGAGGATTTTATATTTAATACCAGAACAGCCGTTATTTCAGTTCCGCAAGTCATTATTACGGTACAGCGGTATCTGCATGAACATACACAGAAACGAGGCTATTTGGCCAAAAGAGACATCACGATGGCCCAATAACCTAGTTTCCATGTATTTTCATGCAGAAAAAACCGCTGTACAATAATAACGACTTGTGGAACTGGAATAACATGTATTTCAGGTTGAAAACAGTGCTTATTATTTCAGGTATGTTCAATAATCTGGACAGTTGACAATCTCAACTTTGTTTTATTGTTTTCTGAAGACAGATGATAACGGATAATTTGAAGTTTCTCCATGGTAATAGGTAGCGGACAAAGACGATCCCAATAACAGACGAGGAGCGATCTACAAAACTAAATGCTCCGACTGTCAAATCTCTTACATCGGAGAGACTGGCCGAAACCTTAACACCACATGCAGGCTAACTCAGGGATTGAGATAACACTAGCCCAATAACCATTGACTCCTAGATTTTGGCTGCGGCTAGTAGACCTGATTGAAAATAAACTTTTATTAGCCCGACTGGAGAAAAAGAAATTTATGTCATAATGTTGCATGATTTCTCCGGTTAAAGTAGCTCTTTATTGTGCTGAAATCGCTTAATCAACAAAAACAAAAACATCGAAGGCCACGGGGTGCTTGAAGCGTGATGAAGACGAGACATGCGAGAGCCTTTGACTTTTTTTGTTGTAATTTGACGCCGACGGCAGACTTTTTGTACTTGGCGTGTTGTAAATTAACTCTATCAGAGCCTGATTATTAATGGAGCTAACATTAACTTAAATTGGGACCTGGCTGCTGCCTATTCGTGTATTTTATTTCAAGAATAAAGATTTGATGTAACCTGTTTTGTTCACACACAGTTGTGTTGCCAAATGGATGTATTACTCATTTACTGGCGTACTTTGCTATGAAGAATAATGATTTTATGTGATAGTATACTTTTAGGTAACAAAGGACTCAAGAAAAACTAATAATACTATAGTACAAAATATACATTATGTTCATTTTAGCATTGGTGTGGTCTCGGGAAAGTTGCAAAATAGTGTTAGGAAAGAGAGTTAGTATGCCCTCGAAGTTGGCCCCAAAATTTTCCGCTGTACTCCCAAAATATTTGGTTATGAGCCCGGCTGGCTATCTCCCAAAAATCCTTATCTCAATCCTTGCTAACTGAACACAAACTAGCGACTAGACATGGTAATTTTGAACAACAATCACATTATTTGTTCAAGTGTACTGTATTTTTTTAATAAAGTTGAAGTTGATGGAATTGCTGAACATCACTCACAAACCATACTATCGACTGGGACTCGGCACAATGTTTGACTTACAGCACTAACTATTTTCAGCGACTGACTCTGGAATGCTGGTTTACCACATTAGAACGGTCTACTTTTAACAGATGTCAACAATTAGCAGCGCCCTACATATGACTAATTCACAACAGAAGCAAAAACTACGAACGGGAAAGAACGAGCTAACGTTACGACTCACGCAGTGCGAACAGACCCTAACAAGTAAAAGTTCGGAAGAGTGTTAAAAGTTAAAACAGCGAAATCAAAACACAACGAAAGGACTGGGAACAGGTTTCCAGAAATAATTCTCTGATTGGTCTATTTGGGGGATAATCATTCTCTGATTGGTCTATTCTTGTGAACTACCGTTGGTGACTGGCGGAAGCTAGACTAAGGAGACTAATATTTTCTACAATTATCCGTTATTTCAAATGTCCGTTCATTGTAATTAAGAGTTTCTAGATTGTTGATATCAAGTTTCATTATAAACAGTGTAGAGCGCCAACGCCGAGTAGATAACGCCCAGAATTCCTCCTATTACGGCAAACCCTATAATACCAGTTTATTGATATCAAGTTTCATTATAAACAGTGTAGAGCGCCAACGCCGAGTAGATAACGCCCAGAATTCCTCCTATCACGGCAAACCCTATAATATCAGTTTGTTGATATCATGTTTCATTATAAACAGTGTAGAGCGCCAACGCCGAGTAGATAACGCCCAGAATTCCTCCTATTACGGCAAACCCTATAATACCGCAGTTTAAGGCTATGCTGTGCCAAGAAAGGCTGTCGTAGTTAATCTTGATGTGGAACAAACACGGGTAAATGATAACAAGAATCTGTCCTGTCAAACTTCCTACAAACGACATCAGCAAACTAAAGTGCGGCACCGCCACGCCCAGAACTATAGTAAAGCCAACAAGCACGGCACGGAGGGTAATACCAGTTATAATGACTGCTTTCTCGTTTGTATAATTAAATGCCAACCAGGAGATGTGCAATTGGTTTTCTACGATATCGAATATTGTGTAGATCGGCACGGTGTAGAAGAAAAGAGAAAGCACGGCTACCGCGATGCACGTGATGACTCGGAATCCCCCGTGGGGGAGATTGAGAGTCATGATTTGATCCGTCTCATCCTGGAAAGTCAGGAACACCAAGATGCCAACACCAAACTTGAGAAGGGTTACAAAAGCGTATGTGACATTTAAAAGTTTCTTGAATTCTTCACGGTTCTGCGTGGATTTCTCCATGGCGGGCAAATAGGCTTGAGACGAGTAGGTTACCATGATAATACCAAGGCCAATGGGAACGGTGTGGATTCTAAAGGGGGGTAGGTGGCTGCGACTCCACTCGCCTGATTTTGACAAGCTGTAGCACACCACACACGATGATACAATGAGCGCAGAGAGTACTGTGATCATACTCAGCCACGCTAGCTGCCTCATGTTACGCAGGAACACGGTCGGAACAATAGCTATGGCGCAAATTGCCGTCCATTCTGCCTCGTTTACTGACCAGCTGGGAAATGTGTGGTACAGAACTTGGCCGCACATTATCAGTAACAAAGCGCAGTGAGAAAATTGGTCGAAGCAGTTGGCCCAGTGAACCATGGATCGGCCATAAACCGGGTGAAAATCTTCGCCGATCTCATGATATGCGAATCGGACGCGCTGTTTTTGACCATCAGCGATTTCCACGTACATGAGATCGATGAGAAGCTTTGCCGTGTAGTTCCCGAGTAATCCGATCAAGAATATTATCAGAACACCCCACCAGCCTCCGAGACGCAGTACGAACGGCATTGCTAGAATTCCAGTTCCAAGATTGGCATTAACGATGTTGAAGAACGTTTGGATGTAGTTGGTCTTGTTTTCTTCGCTGTCAAATATATCACTGTCATGTGAAATATCGGGGAAGGAAAACCATGGCTTAGGGCCCGTCTCTGTCGCTTTGTAATGTGCTTGATCGTTATCTTCTGTTTTGTTTATTAGCGTCACCCTTTCACTCTCTT
The DNA here is from genome assembly GCA_025448215.2 of Palythoa grandis. Taxonomy (NCBI): domain Eukaryota; kingdom Metazoa; phylum Cnidaria; class Anthozoa; order Zoantharia; family Sphenopidae; genus Palythoa; species Palythoa grandis. The sequence continues at coordinate 10,299 of JAOEJH020236682.1, forward strand.
TTCCTGACGGGAGATGTTCGACTTCGTCCTCAAATTCATCCATGTCTTCTTCAATCGACGGAAGGTTAAAAAGAATCTATTTCTGAAAAACTTTTTTCCTATTATAGGCCGGTTTTCAAGTTCAATGTGATTCTTTAAGATAACGACTAATTTGTACCAATGAACTTCTTAAACACTGAATCAGAACGATATGCAAAGACAACTTATTCTAACCTTCACGGCTTCAGGTTCACAGGACTATAGGCACGCGGAAGCTGGCTAGTGACAAAGATTTCACTGATCTGTTTATCTCTTGAAGTACTCAGTTCAATTCAACTCAATTACAATTCATAAATTTTAAAAGCCTGTTTTCAATAAATAATGAATGCGTCGACACCACAACTCTAACCTCCTCGACGTTTAACCCATGTTGTATTCACGATAGGGCTGTTATCAAACCACACAGTAGGGGAAAAAATGAAAAATAACTCACATCCGTAGCACGAGTTTAAGTCAAGTTGGGTATTAAAACTTGTCGAATTAAGAAATCTCATTTAAAACCAGCTTCGTGTTAAAATGAATTGTAGGAAAATTGTTTATTTGTGTCATTATACTCGTTTATCATAGTTTTATTGTGTTCAAAATCGCGTTTTCGACAAAATATCAATAATTTATAGTTCTTCGAGTGGATTCTTTGTTTTAGAAAGGCGTTTACAAATCAAACACAGTTAGTTTGAATGAAAAGATGCCAGGTTTTCTGTTTTATATTTTGAAGTCACGCAGACAAGTTTTGCCATTAACACAGACTGTTCTGTATTGTAGATAATTTCAACAAAAATTTACCAAGATTAGCAGGAGCGTCATTTATAGCATTAGTGTTCAAAAGAATTATCTTCAAGTTATAAATTACAAAACTGAAAATAATCACCACTTTACGATGTCCTAAAAGTTTTCAAACTTGATTTTTATTTTCGCTCGATCGTTATTATATTAATCGCGTCCTTTTTGACATAAAAATACAGCAAATTCTAGTCAGTAGTTTAATTTCGACTTTCTTTACACTGGCAATTAAATATTTGTTTTACAAACTTTATTTCATTTTGTCCAAGAACGGATATTATGTTTTAAAAGAAAATTAGTTGACAGAAAAAACCACTGTTATAAAAAAAAGTGTTACTTAAATGCTAGCAGTATTATTATGCGTTGTAAACATCTTGTATCCGCCGTGCGTTTTATAAATCTAAAAATGCTTCACTGCATATTTTATTTAAGTAAACTTTTAGGAATATAATTATTTTTAATTCGAAAAGACTCAAATAAATTTAGTATTAAATCTTGTAACGCGGACTTACCCCTCTGCATGCATTCAAATTGTAATGCAGTCGTAAATTTACAAAAGCGCTGCAAGCTGCTTTTTAGTCCAGCGACAAATTCTCCGAACTCTTGAAACAAATACCGCCGCTAAATTGTGAAAGGGGAAACGGCTGGGAAGATTTGTATAGCTAGCAAAACAGGGAAAGAAAGCCAAAGACATGAAGGAGCAGCTGTCGATTTCTCTGTCGAGTGATATCTGATCAATACTTCGTGGTGATTAACTTTGGGTTTCTGCTTTGCCTCTTTGGCTTTGCAAAACTGTGCCACGAAATGTTTGTTCACTTCGGGATACCTAGTTTTATTAAAGCAGAAACCACGTTTGTAGTTTATAATTGTATTCAAAATGGACGGTCAACGAATGCGATTAGCAAAGCGTGAATTCACCAACTAAATTGACTTCCTTTCAGCAGCAAAATCGGTTTACATCAAATTGTTTTACAGAAATAGACAACAAGTAATCACCAACCCACGCTGCCTTATACCGCTGAAAAACCCTACGGTTTAAAATGTCAACAAAAACAAAGAACTTTTCTTCGTCTTTCCCGGGTATCTCACTGAATTTAAACTGCTCCTTATATATTTATCGGTGAATAAACCCTTTAAGCAACGGTAGAGACCAACTAACAATTTATAGAACTGAAAAGCAAGGAAAGCTGTGGCACGAGTTAACAGTTGGACGAATTTAAACTCTCGCTGGGTGAACGTCACTCTACTCTTTAAGTATGCTAAACTACCTAATAGAAAATGAAGAACATTTTATTTTCGAATGCGAAACTTACACAACGTTGCATGAGAAGAGATTTTCTTGCTAATTGCAACAACAAATTAAAATTTCAGATTTTCAAACTCTTATGGATAGTGATGACGACTTCATTCCGTAGAAATAGCAAAATTTATCTATAATTTAAACGATCGAAGAAATAGTGTTCTAACCAAGATGCGTTAAAATCAATTGTAATTGCCAAGGTTTACATTTTTATTTTTATTTTTCCTTTATACAGGCATAGATTCATATAAACATTTTACTTTGTTTTGTTTCATTTATTGTAACTATATATAGCTTTTGGAATTTTTGTAAATAGAGCGTGCAAATAAAGCTCGTATTACTACTAGCTCCCTGGGTAAACACGTGATAAAACTGCTAGGTAACTTGTGTGTGCCCTGACAAGCCCGCGGTAAACACGACGATTCATGCATTCTTTCTTGCGCAATTAAACGCAAATTAGGATTTCATTCCTTTTTAATATTACAGCTTTTCTGCGATGAAACAGTGTTTGTACACTTTATTTTCTGGACTATCGGAAGCGCCTTTGTAGAGAACAAACTATGTACAAAGGACATCAAAATATGGATCGGCTTATGATTGAAATCCTCTCTTTTAGATCAAAATTGCAACATCCCAAACCACTCTTCTTCAAAATCATTGACTCCTCCACAAGTTTCCAAATCCTAAGGGTGGTACGTATAGGGACTTAAAAATGGGTTTAAAAGCTCTTAACTACAACTAAATACTTTTATAGAGCGTACTTCGTTTGAGTGTCAAAAAAGTCGTGTTTTTGCAATGTCTTCAGTGCTACGATCTGTGATTGGCTGATTGCAGCTACCTCGAGTGGTGATTGGTTAGTGAAGACAAGACGGACGGAGGACTCGTCGCACATCTTCGTTGCTAATTTCCGGCTTTTTAAGGAAGAGGAAAGTTTCACTTAAAATACTTTTATTTCAGGTTGTTCTTTTTGTTTTTAAAAGACTTTTGAATTATACTGTAACGGTTCTTGAAAAATTCATTTGTCGCACTACTGAAGTTTTTGTCAATAACTGTTAAATAAAATGGCGCGTCCTGTTCTTGTCTTTGCTATGCCTCCCGATTGGTTGAATATTGAGTCATGTCTTGTCTTTGCTATGTCTCCTGATTGGTTGTGTATTGAGTCATGTCTTGTCTTTGCTATGTCTCCTGATTGGTTGTATATTGAGTCATGT
>JAOEJH020237442.1:0-13628 GCA_025448215.2 Palythoa grandis
TCAAAGCGTCTTGTTTGAATTTCAACTCAAATGTTGAAAACACAGATATTGCGCATGCGTTGGAAATTTGTGACACAAAAAAAAATTTAAAAAAAAACGGAGCCCATTTCTTGACTCGTTGTCTACCGGCACGAGTAATAAAACGTAACCGTAAATGTAATCATTTTCTACCCACTCTAAATGTAACAAACTTAACCGTAAATGTAATAATTCTACCCACCGTAAATGTAATAAAACATAACCGTAAATGATTTTTCGGAAATTATGTTAAGGTTCTTAGTTGAAATTCTTTATACTTTGAAAACTCAGGCGTACTATATCTTGCTGATTTTGAATTGCAACAGAATCGCTGAAACATTTCAACAAGAAAGACATTTTGAAAAATAACTGAATTTCAACGTGAGCCACTTTCGTGCTCACCGGTCTGTGAAATAGTTATGGCAATAAAAAAAATGAAGTTGTGTTAAATGGGCGGGGCCACGAGACATTAGTATATGCCTCAGGCAAACCAGCAGTCAGGTGGCAAGGGGCTTTTGGATTGCTCCTAAAGTGTGTGTTAATATTTTATGAAACAATCTGCACTATTCTTTAAGCAAAACGCTTGGAGGATGAAACGTTTAAGTACGCTCTCCAAGTAACAGCGTAGTTGTTTTCACAGAAGCTAGTTTATAGGTAGCCCCAGAAGGTCTTTTATCTGGTCAGTTCAATTAACTCCAGTCATTCTTTCAATATGATTTATATCACTGGCTGAAGAGGAAGTCGCCGGTTGCTGTACGTCAAGACATTAAAACAGTTTAACTTACACCTATATTTTGAGTAATTTAAATGGTCTTGCCCCTCATGTGTTTAACTATATATATAATTATAAGAAGAGACACCTTTTTACCACTTTTTTACACAAAGTTGATAAGAGTAGAAGTCTTTTTATTCCCATTTAACTTAAAATTACATGAAAGTTCTTTATAAAAGCAGAATCTATTGATGCGGAACAATTTTTATGGGGCCCGGAGACTGAATGAGACACTTTGAGAGTGCTTGTCAACTACTTGTGCACTTTTTCCCCTGGGAAGTATTGAATAGCACTGCTGAATAAACTTACACAATTTCTGCATATTGTGAGAGGAGTTTGTAACTAAATATCAAAAGCTTTTTCTTTAAATTATTCCACTGACTTGACATGATTCGACTAATTATAACTTGACTTCGTTTTTCATCCAATCTCCTAGAATTAAGATTTGACCGAGCCAGAATTCGTTCATCATATGTAGCTTGTAGTTTGTAGCTTGTACTTTAATTTTGTACATGATAAGTAGCGTATTTTCTACGAGCAGTGACGTCCTCAATGTATAGTTTATGGGCGGCCACCGCCCGTCGTTCTCGTCATGTATAAAGACTTGCAGTAGAGGATAGAAGATGGCCCATCATGGCGGAATATGTGACAGGCCAGATTTAAGTGGCAACTTCTAATCTCAGAAACTAGAATTGTATCAAAGGCTAATAATCGTGTTAAATATTTGCTGTCTGAGTTCATTCTTACTATTGACAATTTCTAATTAGTTACTATATGTTCAAGACCATGAAAACCTGATATCAATACTATCTAACAAAAAGGAAACCATAGCAAGAAAATTGAATTTTAACTAAGTAGCTTTTGAGTTTCTGGCCAATTTCAACAACAATTTGGTGAGTAGACTCTGAGGAAAGCCCAAAGAAAGCAAATAGCTTATGATAATAAATTGTTAAACACATTTTCTGTGCCATTAAGGGGCTGACAATTGCCTTTTTTGCCACCGGCTTTAAAAAAGAATTAAGAAATAACTTCTGATAATTCACGTTTTCCCCCAGAGCTAGTTTCAGAATCATTACAACTCCTTTCGCATTAGAACCATGCGCTTTATTTTGGTTTTCGTTTTGGCGGTTTTTATAATCTGGACTGAAGCAACTCGTGAGTATTTTGTTTTACATTCTTTTCATTTATAGTATTTAAAAAATTTAGTTATGCTAATTTATTAGCAGTTCTCGCTAACTTAAATAAACCAGTGCTACAAAACTGATCCGAATTTTATTGTTAACTAGGGAAGTTTGTAAACTAAAGAGAGCTAGACAGCTTCCTTGACAGAAGGGCAGAACTCCGAATTCTGAAGGCATTTGAGATTGTTAACGGTGTAGAAATAAGAATAATTCTTAAAATATAACTGAGGCTCAATCTGTGAAAAAAGTAAAGAAAAATAAGCCTCGACAAAACCTCTGATAAAAAATGCGTGTAGGGGTCAACTTGTTATAAATTTTAACTTCGTTTTAAACCAGAATTCAAATTATCTTTTTAAAAGCAAAACTCGGCGAAAAGAACAAGAAAAATGATAAACGTTTCAGTTTTTTTTTCTGAAACATGTGTTTGTGATGTTTGATGATGCTTTTCATTCAACCAGATAAGAAAGATAAATGTGGAAAGGCTATTGCAAAATCAGGCTATGATGAGAGCCAAGGTAAAAAAAAATATTTAATATAGCCATCCCCTGAAGGGGTACCCGGTGGTGAATAGTGGTGGATAAATATACTTCTATCGCAAGGCACCGACCCTGAGGGGGATAGTAGCTTTAGTACTTACCAAAACGTCTGGATGAAAATGCACACAATACAATGTAAACCTTTTTATCTCATCCGTGCACGAAGTGAAGAATGAGGTATTGTGAGGGGGCTAAAATGTCACTCTCCGTCCGGCTGTTAGCACGGCTTTTAGGACTGGGGCAACCATCTTTAGATATGTAGCAATCAAAACTGGCGGACGTCTGTAAGGCTTTGCATTGTGCTTTGTGTGAATAAAGCCTACTCTACAGTTATTGAATTGAAAGTCTGGCTCTGGAATCGAATTAGAACTGCAGATTATTTTTCAGCTTTAATGCTAGTTGAGGCTTAATCCGGCAAACTCGAACAAGATCGAGGTAAGTAAACAGTGCGGTTGGCTTCGAAGATTTTTGTCAACATTCGAACCTTTGTTTCTCATGCCAGTAGTTTTAAATTTATACCAAGCATTTGAAGATGGTAATTGACTTAATCCACGGATGAGATGGCTCACAAGCAGCCCTTTGATTTCTACTTTTAGCACGCGCGGTTCCTGTCAGGGAATGAAGAGCATTCTCAAGGATTTTTTGCCAATTCTGAAAGAAAAATATTTTGTTCTAACCAGTAAAAAACGACAGGCGAAATTTTATTGCTCTTTTTCAGTGTGTGCGCTGTAATAGCTTCTTCGTTGAAAGCAAAAATGTTCTCCTCTGAAACTCAGTGATACCAGAAAGCGCGACGCCATTTTGGCTTCCACCGTAAAATCAACTAATAGTCGTGGATAACGGAGCCAATCAGAGCTCGCGAAAATGGATATCGGTTGCTTTGGTAAATATTAAATTCAATTATTGGTTGATTGCTATCCATAACAATGCTCTCGCAGAAGCCCCACGTTATTGGAAACTAAACGTTGTCAAAAGCGGTATCATCTCATGATCAATATCGTCTTAGGGATAGCAAATATGAAACGCGAGCACGGCCATAGTTTTGGCGAGCACGAGAACCGAGCTACAAGCATACAGAGCATTTTATCAAACATTCTGAGCGACAAATCGTCGTTTACAAACAAGGAGTATGACTGCTCCACGGAGCAAGACTATCAGTGCACAGACTAACCAAAGACTGATAAAGGTACAAGCAACTGAATCTTCAAAAACGAGAATTTGACCAACTAACTTTATCCAAAGGCACTGCTGATATTAGCTCGCGAGCATCTATAAGAAAAGGTCAAATTGATTTCCCATAATACATCTTGTAACATGTGAATATGACAGTTAATTCATCACCCTTGACTCTTCCTCCCCGACGCATTCGGTATTTTTTGCTGCCGAACGATAGTAAGGCAGCGAAACCTATTGTTGTCTTTGTTGTGTATAGCTGTTTGTTTTGAGAAGTTTGTCCTTCTTTTTATGGAGACTCGCTCGATCGTAACTGGTTGCGACCCTATTTCTTTTGAAATATTTGGCCTAAGATGTTTTGGTATGACACTCGCTCGATCATAAATGGCTGCGACGTTATTTCTTTTAGATATTTGTCTTTCTTTTTTGTGTTTTGTGTCATTTTCTCAGGGTCTTTTGTCGGGATGGATAATTTTGTCCACAGACTTGCTCGGTCAGGACTGGTTACGAGTTGCGCACACACCGATACCTGGGTCGAGTATGATCACGTGCGTTGTTCACCACGTTACTAACTTTTCACCTTGTGTATGAACTAATTGAATGTGGTTAGGGTCAGGGTTTATGACAGAGGGAAAAATTAAAAAGACCACCGATCGACTAATAGACCTTTGAGAAAAATACCCACCCTTGCGAAAAATTAAAAGCGCGCGCGTGCGCTCGTTCCAATTTAAACAGAATTTAGCAGCATTTCCATAACCAAGTGGTTGTTACTAGTTTTAAATAATGATCTTTGTGCGTTAGCGACTATTTTATCAAAAGGAATTTCAATCTACGTTACGTCACTGAGTTCAATGAATTTGTATTAATATTTCTAAGTAATACTACGTTGGTTACAGAGCTACTGTAGATAACGGTAAAATTTAGTTATTTTATTGAAATAATCGTTTTTAATAGTCAGTTGGAGTACTAAAGTTAAACCGAAAAAATATTTTGTACATCTGAGGACTTTAGGGTTTCTCTTGAGAGAATCCTCTGTAAATCTTGAACAAACCATTGGTAAAAAGGAAAATAAAGCTATCTCAGATTTCTGTTGTGCCTGCAGATAATCCCAGTCCCGTTTCTGGTTCAGGAGAGGGCGAATCTGGCTCTGAAGACACAATTGTTTTGGAATTATGGAAAAATAAGTAAGATAACGCCGCGTGCTACAGGAGAAGTGAGTTTTTGTGGCTCTCCTTCTTTGAGAGAAGTTTGAGCTACATGCATGTTTGTCTAGAATTATTTTCACATTAAAAATGAAAATTGATCATAAAAACCAACTGAAGTAAAAGACAACGTTTCGTTGCCATCGCCGCAACATCGTCAGGTCAACTGAGAAATTTAAAATATATCATAATTAATACTTATTCTATTTCAATTGAGGTGCATAGTGGCAGAATATCTACTGAGCGCCGAAGGCGCGAGGTAAATATTCATTAAGCCACTATCCACCGAAATTGAAATAGAATAAGTGTTTTTAGTAGTATATACCAGCGAGGCAACTGATCTATAGAAATTTCCTTTCCAGACAAAAGAAAGATTTTTAAGAAAAAAAATACTTTTATTAATTGTTTTTGAAAGTCATTTTTTGGTTGTATTTCATGCTCCGAATGTAAAACTAAAGCTTACTGACCTTGAAGTACTTTTAAACCAAATTTTGTTCCCTTCTTGGTGTTTTGAGGAATGGCATTTTCTGTAATTTTTTCAATATCGTGATCCGAAACGGACGCGAAGCGACTACTTCCGTCCGCCATTTTGTTTCGGTGTCATTATCTACTATTTCGGAGGTAAATATTGTCTCACATCTTCTATTTCTAAACCAATCAAATCGCGTGTAGCCTTGCTGGTATATAGTAATATGTAGTACAAACTAGTCGAGTGTGAAATCGCAATGATTACGCTAAGATACAATAGACCTAATCCGTCAGCCTCAATGTTTTCCCAATTCAGTCCTCTTGGGAAATAAGATGTTTTGTTTAAGCTGAACATTCTTTCGTGTCTTTTTAATTACCACGTCTAAAACAAAGCATCTTATTTCCCAAGAGGACTGAATTGGGAAAACATTGAGGCCAACGGATTAGGTCTATAAGCCAGAAGATATAAGCAAAAGCCAAACAATAACACAAAAGAACAAAAGTCAAGGTTATAGAAATACAAAAAATTAGTAATATTCAACAAAACCAGATACTAAGACAAAAGAATAAAAATTTACATTTATTATTTAAAGAAATAAACGCTTTTGCCTTAGATAGAGTCAGGTTGTTTGTTGAGTAACTTGAGTATCAGGCCCTCGGGGTAAGGGGGAGGGGAGAGAGAGAGAGAAAGGAGAAGGAAAGGAGAAGAGGGCCTGACACAAACACATTGATTGGACCATGACCGACATCCAGAATCTCGATGTTACGCTGATTGGTCAGAAGACAAAAGCGCGTGTGACGTGTGAGTCACATCGGAAGTGAAGTGGCCGGCAGCGATAAATTCAGACGCCATGAAATTTCTACTCGACAAGTGATCTTGCAAGCTTTGTATAGTTTTTGAGATAGTTTTTAATGGAAATGCAGAAAACTTGGTGGAAAATATTTTAGTCTGAATTGAAAGTGGAAATTTCCGCGAATTAACGGCAAATTGAAAGGTAGAAACTTGGTGAAGACGTATGAATGAGCAATTTGTTGATGCATTTTTGGTCGTACGATATCGATCTACGAAATTTGAGTTCAGATTCCAGATATTTCTGGTATCTTCATTCATAGCTCTTATTTATAAATATATGGTGTTTTGGAAGGCTGCGAAGATATAATTTGGGGGAGAAAAAACAAATGGACAAGCAGTTTCTGCTCAAAGAACTGTCAGAGTGAGTGCAACCATGCGAAACAGAACTTTTCCATTTTTCCCCCGAATTTCATAGCAAGGGCACACTTCACACATGACAGTTTGTTGACATGGCGTGTAACCGGAAGTAGTTATGATTGGCTGCTATTCTGAGAGAAGCGTATCGCATTTCCAGGAGGCGGAAAGCTCGAAACCCTGCTGTTGTGTCAAGCTTTCCTTTCCCCTTCCTCTCCTTCCCCCTCCCCCTTCCCCAGAAAGCCTGATAATCAGGTTATTTGTTGAGTTCCGGTTTCAGTTCTTTAATGAAAAGCATTTTCTAGTTTTCCACGACATTTTGGGGGGATTTAAAACTACTATCCATTTCCAGTGTTTCAGCCAGGTGATGACCCATTTTAAAATGTGTTTGTCAATGGAGGGACTCTGGAGCCGTTGTTCTTCAATCCGTTGAAAAACGAATGGCGGGTTGTGTAGCCCACATACCATGCATCGCACAAAGAACACTGAAAGTTGTAAACAACGTATTGTTGGTTGACTATGCTTGGTTTCGGTTCGTTGGAGCGGAGCTTATCATTTAACTTGTGGTTCTTAAATACAGGTTGAATGGGCATGTTGATCTTTTTACTTGGTGTCTCGAGTTGTTTTGTTGATCTCTAAAGGGTAGGACAATACGTTGTCTTTTATTCAGTTAGTTTTTATGATCAATTGTCTTCCCAAAGTTTTGTTCATCAAGATTAAAAATGAAACCTTCGAGAAAACGTCAACTGTTATAACATTTGCGCAAATCTAGTTTGAAAATGAAATAGATACCTTTTTAAGAAATATTCTTTTATATATTTTTTCTCCAGATATCATGCTCATAAATTGTCCTCGGAAAGACCGGATAGCTCAAAGTCCTAATTTATGATAAAAATTAAACTGTTAACATATTTACAAAATTTAATAAAAGTAAAAGTAAACTTAATACCTATCTTATGAAGATTCTTGCATTGAATCTAACAATACCATCAGGTTGTTGTAGGCCGTTGTGGATATTATTTTGGTTTTCATTTTCTTGTGCCATTCAAGCGGTAATCAGAGGGTCATGGGTTCAACTCCCGATAGACTACAGGGACTCAGAAGTTTTTTCTTCTGAAAAAAAAAACAAGCTTGCAATTGAGACAACAAAGTATTCCTTTCACAGCCTAAGAAGTTTAAATCTTTATAAGATCTAAGATCTAAAACCTATGTACAGCTAAAGAAATGTTTTCTGCGACTTTCTCCTTCTACAGAGAGAAATGCAGGCTACACCGAAAAAAGAGAGTATCGGAAATCGTTTTGCTTAGCTTTTCATTGTTTTTATAGATTTTGGTCTTATAAAGTTTCGAACTTATTGGGCCTGAATAGGATAAAAATATGAAAAAGAAATTAAAATGCCTAACTACTAACTGAGTAACTGATGTAAAAGTAAAAGATAAAAAGAGTTTTCATTTTCAAAAATCAATACATTTACGTTCAATAGTCTTTTGAAACGCTATTGAGGTCTCTACTCTTGTAAAACATGTTACATGGTAATTTTCATTACATTATATTTCAAAAATATTTTGTACAAGTTTAGGTATGCTCAGCATTTTGAAAATCTAAACATTCTGGAGTGGGGAAAGCGAAATGCCACAGAACAATGGGAGGTTGACGTTCTGTTACGATCTTCGCGGTTATAAACACAATTTTAAGCAAATTGTGAAATAAGAAGTCTGAAAAAAACTCAGACTTCAACGGGATTCGAACCCGTGACATCTGCGATACCGGTGCAGTGCTCTACCAACTGAGCTATGAAGCCACAACTGTTGAGAGCAGGCCAATTTTAGTGGGTCCATCAATGCCACTTAAGTTGTAGAACAATTATTGTGACGGAGTTTGTACCGCAGTTATAAAGCAATGACGTTCTGTTACGATCTTTACGGTTATAAACACAATTTTAAGCAAATTGTGAAATAAGAAGTCTGAAAAAAACTCAGACTTCAACGGGATTCGAGCCCGTGATCTCTGCGATACCGGTACACTAAAATTGGCCTGCTCCCAACAGTTGTGGCTTCATAGCTCAGTTGGTAACCGCGGTACAAACTCCGTCACAATGGACCACTAATTAAACTACACACGTTGATATATTCTGAGCATGAAAATCTAAACATTCTGGTGTAGGAAAAGCGAAATGCCACACAACAATGGGAGGTTGCCTATTTCTTACTTGGACCATTAATTAAACTACATAGGTTGATGTTTTCTCAGTATGAAAATCTGAGACATCCTGGTGTGGGAAAGCGAAATACCGCAGAACAATGGGAGGTTGCCTATTTCTTACTCGGACCATTACTTAATGCACACAGTATATTTACCCATCTTTTCTTTTCATTGTTGTTTTTGAAATTTAAGTCCACATAACGCCAAAGGATTGTAAAGACAGGGATGACCAATGCGATGATAAGGCTGATGACGGTTTGTGCCTGAAAAAATTTAAACATATGAAAACAAAATGTCCTTGGAGCTGCAGATTTTGTGCTCGCAAAGGTAAAAAAAAATTTAAATTGATGTCTATTGATGACAATGAGAATGAATTAGTTTAGTTTCGTAAGTTATGAAAATAAAATTAAAGTGATAAAAAAAAATGAAAACAGAAACTGTCCAAGGTAGATTCAAAGTAAACTCGAAACGTACTTTAGTTTACTTTAATTTAGAAGTTTAGCTTACCCTATTTCCTCATAAGCAGAATCCTCCTTCGGGCATTCGCGGCCAAGTTGACGATCACTTGTGCCTTCAAGAGGACTTTTGTTTACCCTGTTTCCTTATAATCAGAATTCTTCTTCACATATTCCCGACCATTGTCGACGGCGAACATTTATCTATTCAAGAGGACGTACTTTCCTTTACCCAATTTTCTTATAATCAGAATCTTTCTAAACGTATTCTCCGCCACTGTTGACGAACATTTATTTCTTGAAGAGGACTTAGTTTACCAAATTTCCTTATAAACAGAATCCCTCTACAGTGATTCCCGGCCATGTTAACCAACACTTAGATATACCTTCAAGAGCAACTCTAGTTTACCCTATTTCCTTATAAGCAGAATTCTTTTACAGGTATTCCCGGCCATGTTAACAATTGCAAGCACTTAGATATACCTTCAAGAGCTACTTTAGTTTACCCTATTTCCTTATAAGCAGAACTCTTTTACAGATATTCCCGGCCATGTTAACAATTGCAAGCACTTAGATATACCTTCAAGAGCTACTTTAGTTTACCCTATTTCCATATAAGCAGAATTCTTTTACAGGTATTCCCGGCCATGTTAACAAACACCACAGGAGGCTCAGGCTCTGTTTGAGTTTATACATTACAAGTCTATCAAATCTATAAATCTGTAAATAATATAGCAAAATTAAATCTTTTCTGTTGTGTTTCTTGTGTCACTGTTGTTCTCTGGTAGCGATTTCAGTTCATTCTATCGATTTTTCGCTCAGCATCTCACGCATTACTATCAAGAAGGAAAGGATGGAAACCTCGAGCGACCCAACGAACCGAACGACTCTCGAAAATCACACACTTAAACACGTCCCCTTGCTTCCAAACTCAGTAGCTAGGAAACCAAATAATTTCCCTTTTGATTTATCGTAAAAAATCTGAAAAAGTGTTATTACTGTGTTAAAGCGTGTTAAAGTGTTAAAGTGTTGTTAAGTGTTAAAGCCTGCCATAAATCCTCATCTGTGAGGGGTAGGTTGTAACTGGTAAATAAATAAAATCGATTGAGTAGCCGTTTTGAAAAAAAAATACGCGCAACTCCAACTCAGTTGTGCAGCTGGAAACCTTTACAACCCCGGTCGGCATTGCATGAGTCAAATTTCTCCCGACCGGACTCCCCAGCTGCTTGGGATGTTAAAGTCAAATCCCCACGGAAAAGTTATATTTGTAAAGCTCGTTCGTTTTCTTAGGCCAATGACATTCATCCTTCAAAAAAAAGAGCGCTTTGCGAATCTCGGGTTTTCCCTTTGTTTATTTGAAAAGAAAACAAGGTGGTCAGTTTATCGACTGGTCGGGAGAAATTTGACTCGTGCTAGGCCGACCGGGGTTGTAACGGTTTCCAGCTGCACAAGAAGTTGGACTCGCGCATATTTTCTTTTTAAAACGACAACTCGATCGATTTTATGGCAGCCTTTATTCCTCAGGGAAAAACTTTTTTTAGAGTTTTTACGATAAATCAAAATGGAAATTATTTGGTTTCCTAGCTATTGAGCTCGAAAGCAAGGGGACGTGTTTAAGTGTGTGAAATGAGCGATTTTCGAGAGTCGTTCGGTTCGTTGGGTCGCTCGAAATTTCCATCCTTTCCTTCTTCATAGTAATGCGTGAAGTGCTGAGCGAAAAATCGATAGAATGACCTGAAATCGCTACCAAAGAAAAACAGTGACACAAGAAACACAACAGCAAAGATTTGAGTTCATTGCTTTGTTATTTACAGATTTATAGATTTGAATCTAAATTCCCATACAAAGTCTTATAAAAATAACACTTGTAATGTATAAAACTCAAACAGAGCCTGGGCCCCCTGTTCAATCACTTATATATACCTTCAAAAGGAATTTAGTGTACCTTATTTCCTTAGAGTTGACACATTGCTTTTTTCTCCCAGGCAATGGTTTTACATTTCTGCTTTCAACAATTAGTATTTTCAGATCTGATCTTTTCCCCTTAAAACAACCCATTTTCTAACCAATCACATGAAATCTTGATCTACGGTCTTCCCTCTAGCTTCTCGTCTTTTACTTTAAAACAACAACGGTTCTTTTCGTGTTCGCCTTTGCAGCTACAGTCACCAAGTAGTTTGCAATCTGACAACTCTTAATTTCATCCTAATATTTAGTTTCCAACAAGAAATGCAAGGATTTAAACAGGCGCTGTAGAGGCTGGAAAAATGAAGGAGATTGCTTGTTTCGTCCTTTATACATGGTTCACCACTGTAAGAGAAGCTGCGAGCTTTGTGGACCAGGTGAGAGAAGTAATTTATTCATAATGATTATTACATTATTATTATTATTATTATCATTCATACAATATAATTCAAGTAATTTATTCAACTAATTATAATACTGCAATTGAACCTTAGCAGACCCGAGTCATGTCCTCGTGCGTGTTCTGAAGTGTGCTTTAAAATCATTGACAAAGCACAAACAAATTATGATCTCAAAATCAAGTAAGCGCAACACATCTTTTGGGAAAACGGGCTACGCTCAACACACAAGTCAATCACTTTAACATTGAACTTTCGATAGGTTATTAATAGTATATATGCATGGAAAAAGTACTGCAATCTGATTGGCTGAAGTAACAAACAAAAACAGTGCAATTACATGTTATTTGCACTGGTTTCAACATACAAAATGGCGGCCAGGTTTGCTGACTGCAACGATGAACTTTTAAAGAAAACGTATGAAGCAAAAACACGGTTACGTGCACAAAGAACTGGCTCAGAGTCTTTAAATCATGGGTAAAACAAAAATAAACTTGTCAATTATAATTTTCAAATCCGCCTCCTTGTTTTCCTCGCTACGCCATGTCTTTTGCGTGCGTCTTCTTTTCGTGAACAAATAGTGTGAAAGCATATTATTAACAAGTAATCGAATGGTTTGTTCTTGCAGTTTGGGATTTATCAGCACTGGTAAATATATCAAAGACTAACATAAAATTTCACTCAAAACCATCCAATTACCTATACTAATAACATTCATTCTGTAATCATTATAAAATTTTATATTTTTAGTGTACTTTCTGTTTAAATACGTTTACACTCAATTTCGGTGCAGAAGTATCTACCGAAATATATCAGCTTAAAAAAAACAAAACTACAAAGTGTCGTGTTTTTATTGAAAAAAAATTACTGAAATTACTCGTACACCGAAATTCGTGAGCTTTTGTCATTAAAAACACTGTAACTACTCTTTTCTACTTTATGTCAATCATTCTAAAAAAATTTACAGATATTTAATACGAACATGCTTTTTTCAACAGAAACACACAAAAAGTACATAGATGAGAGTGTGAACTGTCCAGGCTGGGTTCAAGCCGGTTACTGTAAAACCAACCCTGATATCAACCTAAAATGTCCTCACAGTTGTCGCAAGTACCTTACGGTGGCGCCAGCATCCCAACCCTATCAATATTCTGCTAATTCGCCCTATCCCTACAACCCTCAATCCTACCCTTACCCTTCTCCGGTTCCCCCTCCGGTTTCTGTACCTTCCCCTAGCCCTAGGCCCTCACCCTCCCCCCTTGCAACTACTTTAACAGCTCCTGCACCATCGCCCACAGCAGCACCAACACCAATTCCCGCCATATCTCCCGCTCCAACGCCATCCCCAGTTCCCTCTCCGATGCCCGCACCAGTTCCCTCTCCGATGCCCGCCCCAGTTCCCTCTCCGACGCCCGCACCAGTTCCCTCTCCGATGCCCGCCCCAGTTCCCTTTCCGATGCCCTCACCAGTTCCCTCTCCGATGCCTGCACCAGTCCCCTCTCCGATGCCCGCACCAGTTCCCTCTCCGATGCCCGCACCAGTTCCCTCTCCGATGCTCTCAACAGTTCCCTCTCCGACGCCTGCACCAATTCCCTCCCCAACGCCCGCCCAAGTTCCTACCACAATGCCAGAGACAGTAGACGAAGGTATCAAATCAAGGAACAAGCACCCTTATCGTCATACTTCTACTGTTAACAAAAAAGGAAAGAAAAGAAAAGGCCAGAAGCTAAAAGACTCCAAAGTTTACGTTGATTCCACTTCAATGCCCCTTTCAGCTCCCCCACCGACGCCTTCCTCAGCTCCCTCTCCAATGCCCCCCTCGGCTCCCCCTCCGAAATCCCCCTTAGCCCCAACTCTAATGCCCCCCTCAGCTCCCCCACCGATGCCTTCCTCAGCTCCCGCTCCGACGCCCGCCCCAGTTCCCGCCGCATTACAAGCCGCAGCAGTGGAAGAATCAAAATCGTGTTCGTCCAGTTCCGTCTGTTATCATTACTTGTGATTAAACAAATTGGATTCGCGCTTCGCGCTCATCCAATTTTGTTAATCACGCG
>JAOEJH020237920.1:0-20419 GCA_025448215.2 Palythoa grandis
ATGATGATAGTGATGATGATGATAGTGATGATGATGATAGTGATGATGATGATAGTGATGATGATGATGATAGTGATAATGATGATAGTGATGATGATGATGATAGTGATGATGATAGTGATGATGATGATAGTGATGATGATGATAGTGATGGTGATGATAGTGATGATGATGATGATAGTGATGATGATGATAGTGATGACGATAGTGATGATGATGATAGTGATGATGGCTATAGTGACGATGGTGATGATACAAATAATAAAAATGTTTACTAAAAATATTGTTATATTTCAGGGCTGTCTATTAAGTCCAGGTCAACACCACAGTACGAGATAGTCTATAAGCCCTCTTCCTCACCAACTAAAATCGTGGTCTACCCTCTTCGTGCCCAAAACCGCGCCGTTAAAAAATGCAGAATCGAACTAAAGCAACCACCTTGCGAGCCTAAAACATTTGAGGCGGACTACAATACTGAATCAAAGGGTTGCAAATATAGCCTAAAACTTCCTAATCATGTCAACTACAATGTCCGAGTCCAGACCAGTACAGGTTATGGCATATGGTCCGGCCACAGTAATACATACTCTGTCCTCAAGATTAAGCGAGGCAAGTTATCATAGAGCGCTTTTCATTTTTGTAAAGTGACATACTGCTTTCTTGATCATTCAATATTTGGTGTGAAATAAACAGAAGTTATTACTTTAAATACTGGAGTCTGATTCCAATTTTAATCATAACTCGTGCTTTTATCTGACAAATGTTGTGATACACTTTGGAGAACTACCGGAATACTTACTTCGCAGATTTAATTTCATAGATTATTTTATATTTAATGCTGTTTTTTGTAGTTCTTTTAGTAATTAACTAGACTGCCAATAAAGACAATAGCCATATGCCCATATTTGATGGTACAGGAGAGCCACTGGTGGGGGGGGGATTTGATATTGGGAGTTTATTTTTAAATCAATCTACTCGTGCCTCGGCGTTTATTCGAGGTTTTCGGGTTTGTGTAACGCCGTTTATGGTTACTGGAAGAAGCATTACGTTACATTTGATAGTGTGTGTGTCACGTCATTAACGGTTACCAAAGGGAAGATTACGTTACATTTGCGTGTGTAGTGTGTGTCACGTCATTATTTCAACATCAGGAGTTCCAGAGATCCATGGTATTCAATAAATCTTTTGCAGTGTCTACATGTAAAACAACCACACTTTTCAGCACCGTCGTTCAAAGAGATAATTCTCATTTTAAAGCTTTTTTATTTGTTTTGCTTAGGTATCCTCATCAACTTCGGTGGAAGCAGGAAGAGGATCGTCTGCCGCTAGTCTCAACGAAGTGTCAGTTTCTCTACATAATGTGGAGAATCGATATCCAACCATTTCTATGGAGAACCAACTGCACGCCATTTTGTAACATGATTGTTGTGATTAGTTTAGTTTTTGCCTTTTATCTCTAAAACGCGTTAGTTGAGTTAAAAACTCATTTTATCACTGAAGCGCTGTAACAGAGTAGACCGCACTAGTTGTTGTAGAAATAACGCATAATAATGAGTCTGTTATGCATGAATAGAATTATTGTTACGATAACTTTACGTTACTTAATTGGCACTTTTTTAGTTTTAAATCTTGCTGGAAAATTTCTTCCTGGTTGGAAAAATTTTCCAATTAAACAAACTAGTTTTCCAACGACAACCTATATATATCCATGCACATAATTATAACGAGCAGGTAGCATACCAAGCGGTAGGCACATGAACACAATCATAGCAGAAACTTCATTTGTAAACTTTTATTGTAATTTTGTTCAAACACAAAATATATTAAACTATGTATCTTCTAATTGACCTGTCGAGTGATTTGTAATGTTAGCTATCATAACCCAAAACGAAACAACTAGAAACTCTAGAAAATGCATTGATAAAAGTAGGCGCGGCGATTCCCGTTTATATAAAAAAGCCGTCCCGGCTATGAGAGTTACTCTCCCTGTCGAATCAAATTTAGCAAACGTTTATATGGTAAAAGAATTGCTGTGGGTCAAATGTAATAACCGTGGGGGAAGGGGGAGGGTCGGGCTTGGGGTAAGAAAATCCCCACCGCAGAACAACATTTCAGTCAACAAACATCGAAGGTGTAGAGCAGACTTGTGAAATTCTCCATAATACAGAATTGGCCAACACTTGTGCTATGTCAAAAACCACTCTCTTGGGATGGCTTGGTGTGTCAAATCCCCATTCCTGCCCGACCACCCTCCGACGGGCTTGTCTTGGCGACCAGAAACTGTGAAACGATCCATTGCCAGTAAATCTTTTCTTATCATCGAGGTTGATAACTTCTATTTATGCATGTTTAAAGTGTAGATAAAACAGTTAAACTCAAACGTATCACACGAAATAGGAAAATTTGAAGTTAAGTAGCCGTTAAGATCTCGTCTCCATGCATTGCTTTCTTTATTTTGCTAAACTTCGTCATCAACTAGCTACTAAGTATGAAAAAATTGGAAAGTAAGCGCTTCTCAAGCTGAATGACTCAAAAAGAAAAAAAATCCTGAGTCCCTGACGGGAAACAAATCCATGATCCCCTCTTGGCCATAGTTCGAGTCCTTTGTAACCAAGTTGCAAACTTACATATAATAAGTATGAAAATGTTTGATTTAATAATCTGCAGCTTAAAATTCGAATTCTTGTACCTTTTCCTCACGCGGAAGCTCCAAGTGTCGGCTATAAATCTTAACAACTGTAGCATGTGAGTCTGATTTTGATGAAGTTTGCAAAGACAAAGGGACCTC
Source organism: Palythoa grandis (assembly GCA_025448215.2). NCBI lineage: Eukaryota > Metazoa > Cnidaria > Anthozoa > Zoantharia > Sphenopidae > Palythoa > Palythoa grandis. The sequence continues at coordinate 2,789 of JAOEJH020237920.1, forward strand.
AGTTTCAGTATTACTAACGCTGTTAAGAGAAGACACTCTCTTCCTCCTAATACCTTTTTTGGGAGAAAACATATTTCTCGTCCTAATAACTTTTTTGCATCGTGCCAACAACAATGTGTTAAACAAAGTTTTTTCAAAATCGTCGTTTTCCACAACTTTGGTGAACCCATCATCGAGGTCTTGTAATTGTTGGCCTAAGTAGGCTACGTCTGAAGCAACCGAGAGTTGATTTGTTTGTTTACTTTGTAAACATCTTTTCGCCCCAATGTTTAAATAGTATAAAGCTTCTGTTACCTTCAGAGTTTGGTCCTGGGATTCTTTCTGTTGAGTGACTACCAATGCTTTTTCGACAAGGTTATAATATCCATTGCTAACTTTTTCTTCTTCATCTGTTTCTAGTTCACTTGTTGTGTCATTTTGGAAGGCAGTTTCAGCCGCACTCTCCGGGTTGTCGATGCTAAATATGGCAGAATGATCAACGTCTTTGTCGGTTAAACCACTCGCCAAATCTTTATCATTTGCTTTCGAAGGGCATTCATCAACCTTTGCTCTACGCCAATTAAAACACTCCTCCAACCATTGCTTAAAATAGTCCAAGCATTCTCGTTCTGTAGACTGTAAGTCTTCCTCACAAGCTTCCACAAAGGAATCCATAAGTACTGCTAGAAAGACATTCATTAGAATCATAACCATTGACATCATGAACGTGAAGAAAAATAACGGTCCAAGAACTTTTTCGCTTTCCTCTAGAGCCATAAAGTCAAAACCTCCCATTATAGCGTTAAACAGTGTCTCAATGGTGATAATAAATGAAGCGTACTGATCTACGCTCTTTCCAAACACCAAATAGTACAGCTGGGCGTATGCGAGGTACAGTACGAAAAATACCACCATGAATGAGCCCAGAGGTTCACAGGATATTGCTAGGGTCCTTGTCAAAACATACACTCGGTGATTAAACCGTATCATCTTGAGAAGTTTAATGTTTGCAAAGAAAACTAAAGATCCAAGTAAATAAGTCAAAAGTTCATCCCAGTTTGCCACTGGTGAGAGACTAATGAACAAATCTTGGTCTTCTTTCAAGTCTGCTATCGCTTTGTCCGTCAGGCGTGAACGGTTAAAGAACGCTGCAAGCGAACCTAAGAAGAGAGCAATTGTCAATAGCTCCAATATGTTCCATCTGTCACTGAGATACGATCGTCGCAGCCTGTACACATTTTTTAGAGTGTTGTAAATAAGTACACTCATGATAACAACCATGAATATTTCACAAGCTACAGTGAGCATGCTAGAGTTGTTGCCATAACGATACAGACGTGCAACCTTAACATTATTGAAGAAGATGACGCCATTTGTTGGTAGCCATTCAGTCAAAAACGTAGCTATAGCAAAGAGATTCACTTGAGCATTGTAGATGCTGATTTCGACAAACATTGCTCTTGTTCTTTTATCTATCCATTTGTTTTTTCTAACATTTTCAAGGTGCAATTTGCTTTCCCCAGTTCGTGGCAGATCAATAACATAACCGCCTCCCCCGTATGCACTCATTAAACCTAAGTATGGTATCTCGCCAAGGTCACTGCTGTTTCGAAAGCGCCAAAACCGGCGAGACTCCGCAAATGGTCCCGTGCTGTTTATCGGCTGTTTCCATCCGGGATCGTAGTTTGCCTCGTCCTCACCAAGAAATGAATGAAAAGCACTACAGCCGCTGGCCACGTTTTGCATTATTTTGGGGACAGCACAGCTGCCTAAAACAAAAAACAAATTAAAAAAGAATTAAATAAAGTTAAAGGAATGCTGAAAGAAAAAAGAGCCGCCCGTAAACGTATAGTCCCTGCTAGCTTAAAGCTAAATCCTTTTGCGAGCCAGTGGCCCATTGGAGCCGGCGCTTATCTCCGGTTTCTGTAGTGTTAAGCGGATAAGAGTCAATAGAGACTTTAAGCAATGAGGACTGGAACGCTGACGACGACGGCTCAGAGAAAATATATTTCTGGTTTGCCCTTTATTTCTTTCTTCGGATCATTAGGATTTTATTTTCTTCGCCTTTAACTTTGTGAGCAGAAAACAATTAAATGTTTGTCCTTGAGGATAAACCAATGCTGAGAACATTTTTGTTTAGACGTTCTCGTAGTCCCGAGACCTTTAAAAACGTCTTTTCACGTTCTCGACAACTACGTGCAGGTGCTCAGCTCGATATATTCCAATGTGCAGTTATTGTATTTACTATTGTTCCTTGCCGTCGTCGTCGGCGTCGCCGTCCTCATTGCTTAAAGTCCCTAATGACTCCCCCTGGACGGGACACTAATCCGTTGCAGGTCAGCCTCCAGCAGAAGCTGGTAGTCATTTTACCGACCCCGTAAGGATGGAAAGCTGAGTCAACTTTGACAAAAATAAGGTCACACAAATGTTCAACACTCGGCAGAGCCAGGATTTGAACCCGGGACCTTGTGGTTGGAAGGCATAGATTTTACCACTGCGCCAACCACGCCATATTCTTTACAGGATAAAAAAACACTAATTATCCCAACATACAATATCTCAGTTTTGCTACTACAGATTACTTAACAATTATTCCACGAACGCGCGTTGGATATGAGGTGATAGATAGTCGACGAGAAGCGATACAGGGTCAGTAGTTTGAGGGAGTTAACCAGACTCCTATAAGTCAGTCTGAGATATTAATGCATGCCTTCAACTGATAGACCATGATTTCGAATTTACCATTTTTAAAGCATGATCCTTTATGGTGGTGACGGTTGTTTTAGGCTTGAAAGCTAAGGAAAAAAAGAAAGACTCGCGCTTATTACCTCCTCAAACTACAGAGGCAGGTCGGACCGAAAGTATATATACGCGCCTCTGGCTGCGGCTATGCGGATCATACGTGACATCAAGGAGGGAGGAAAACTGCAATACTCGGAGAAATACCCTCGGAGTCAGACAGAGATCGACAAATCTCAGCCCACGTACGGGACTCGGGAATCGATCCCAGGCCGTAGAGGTGGGAGGCGCGCGCGAGCGATGACCACTACGCCATCCTGACTCCCCGTGGTGGCAAAATGAAAAGTTACTACGCTTTTATCTTCCTGTGAATCACAACCATTTATTGACCTGCCATACCTGGTGTAGTTCGTATTTGCCTCAATCGCGCAGCCCCAACAAGAATAGAGTTACATTCCATCGTATAGTTCGATTCCGGCTGACATCCAGCCGCCCAGTTTCTGTTAGAAGCTGATAAAGAAGGCAGGACCGTTCGCTCTATCCAACGCCAGTAAAGAGGAAGCGAATCTCCCTGTAACAGAAACGGAATTTTCTTAAACCAATGCGATGAAAGGGCTCCATATCCAGGGAATTGAGGGGCATGCTTGTATGGGGAATTTTGAAAGATTAAAAACTAGTCTTCTAAGCGCAGTGTAAGACATTTGGTAGACTGTAGCACCTCTACAGGAATTCACTCAAATTTGTACTTATTAAAGGGTGCTTTGCTTGTAATTGGTTCTGTAACTAGATTCTATCTATGAAAGAGTTTTTTTGCTTGATACTTTCCTTTAATTGTAACTCAAATGTAACTTTTCTAACAGCTGGAAAGTACACATATTTATCTTAATAACCACTAACCAAGTGCGAGGTCTCTCCGGGAAAATATTTGCCCGAGGTCTTTCACTGTACAGACCGAGCGTAGCAAGGTCTGTACCAAGGACCAAGGGCAAATTATTTCCAGGACAGAACAAGCAAACGAGGTTATTAAGATATTTATTACATGGCTTCAGTCTTAGGTCAGTAAAAGAGAACAAACGCACGCTCGAGTTAGTGAGAAATCGGTCAAATAACTTCCCGGTGTTGTATGGGAGGTTATTGGACCAAGTTTTGGCCAATCAGCATGCTTGATTTGGTTATTGGCCCTAGAAACTTGACTTGCCATGTAATAAAAGAAATTATATCATTTTTTCAATTACAAATTTATTTAATAATCTAAGAATTCAACCTTTACCTCAACAAGGGACGCTCCGGAATACATTCCCTTCAAGAACGTACCTTCCACTGAGTTTGCAACAAGAAACGCCAAGGCATCTCTGTGGCCAAAACTGACAATAAACAGAGACACCAAAAACAATAAATAAACAACTATTTCTTTTAGCATTCGGAAACTTTTCATTTCCAAGAGCCTTAGCTTCCTCGCCTTAATAACAACTTCTTCATCCAGACGGGAAGGAAACCAAACTCTTTCACAGTCGTAGTCTTCTTCTAAGAAGAAAAGGTCGTTAGCTTCGCAAATCTTTTCTTGCAAATTCGTTCTTAATTGCAAAGAGGTAAGCTCAGGGGCCTCTTTTAATACAATCGCTACGTACAAAGCCCTTAGAAGAACTTCCAGGGGCTGAACAAGCAAAATGTCAACAAAAAGTGACACTATTACAGAGGTGATCCAGTGTAAAAGTTTTTGCTCCTCAAACTTGAAGCCGTAGAAAGAAACTAAAGCAGCAGAAGTTATTGAAATGGCAACAACCGCTGTCCAAACGATATCCACAGTCCAGTGAGGCAGTTTCCACCTTTTATGACCCGATAACTTAACTTTTTCATCATAAATGCTAAAATCAATATTGTGTTGCTCAGCACAACTGTACCTATCCTGTGCATCATCATTTGAGTCTTCCAATGCAAGTTCGTTTTTATAAAATGAAAATTGTTCTTCTCTCGTGTTTCCAGTTACACGACCTTGAGCTGTGTTCATATCAGCATTAATGTTATCCTCAAAGGTTTCACTGGCTTTTGCGTGTTTTAACACATCCTTTAAGTCCATAGAATCACTGTCAAAAGCTTCATTTTCGTGACCACCACTTTGATACTCAGAGTTTCTCCTAGGTTTATATACAGCAAACCTAAATATGGAAACAACACCAAGTCTTAATGGAATCATAATGGCACAGCTTATCATTCCTGTAACCGCGTGATCTTTGGTGATTAAAGGAGCAGATACTTCGTTGATTCCAAGAAACGCGGCATTCAACAGCATGATGGTGCTAATAAAAAACCAACAGCAAGATAGTCTTTGAACTCTTGTAAAAGAACTTGAAACTGGCCGGGTAAAAACAGAAAACCAAAGATGACAGTCGGAAAGATGAGAATATTTGTAAAATAAATACCAAAACTCCTGCAACTGTGACGGATTTGCTGGTAAGAGTTCCCTTTCGATTGTTCCGTCGGTTGATTCCACGGCCAACCAGTCATCACACAGGAACACATACTTCGCATTGTTTGTTAGATCTTCAACAATCACTTGACTAAGAAACCAAGAGGGATTCTTCCCACTGTTATCATGCCATATTTGGAAGGTATGAAGATCTCCTAGATCAAAGTCTGTTTTAAGCAAAAAGGTATTTACTCCAGATTTTTGGAACGCTGGAAAGCGTGGATCATATAGAGCACGTGGATAAGAAACACCGTACTTTCCAATGAGAACGCAGCCAACATTCGCGGTTGTACCTGACTCTTTCCGTGATCCGGTATACACAGTAATAATGTATTCAAAACTATCGTCGCCATTATTGTCTAAGAGGGAAAATGGCATCGCTCTTTTTGTGTCTATAATATCCCTTCTCCAAGCCCAGATAATTCCGATGAGATATAATCCAAATAATGTTGATATCACAGCAACAACCGTTGGGTTGTCTGTTGCAGCAGTTAATTTGAGTCGCATTGGTTCATTTTGGACAGCAGTTGGTGGCGGATCTATTGTAGTTGATAACAGCTGAAAATCCGATCCAACAGAAGCTGTGTTGTTGCAAAGGCAGAACGCTTTGGTAAAGCTGCTCACCGATCCAACCTGTAACAAAGGACAAGCCTCTTAGAGAGATGATTAAAATTTTACCCTTTCACGCGGTTTTAACACTGACATCAAACTAATATTTGTCGTCGTAACTCTTTACGAAAAGAAAACAAACAGGAAAAAATAACAATAGATATCTGGATGAGAAAAGTTAGAAGATAAAATAAAAAATACAAAACGAGACGATATGACAGGGAAAAAGAAAAGGACAAAGAAACTAAAACTAAAGTTATTTATAAAATAATGTTTGTGTAAAAGAGTAATTTCATATTTAGTAGCTTAGTGATTATGTTGTGTTACATTCTCGTCCTGTATGTGTATCTTTATTCCATGCCGTAAAGAATTCAGCCAATCAAGGACCTTAAAAGCCATCGCGTATTTTTCGTATTCAACGGGTAATATTCAATAACTTTTTTTTCTCATAAATGACGTATGATCATCTTACGAATATTCAAATTGCTTCAAGAACATTTTGAGATATTTACAAATAACTTTGGCACTATCGTGAGGAGACGCACCATGTTACACTTCCTGAGCGTAGATAAATTAGTTATTCATGATTTCTTGAGAGGTACCGTAGTAAATGCCATTTGTCACAATATAAATTTATACAAGTGTTCATCTTAAACTATATCATCGTGCATCCTAGAAAAATTTTAACCTTGCATCCTTTCATACTCCACGTGTCTGTGTCGTCGTCCCAGTGTCGACATGAAGTCTGGTATATTACCAAGGCGTACGATAAATTAAAAGTCCCGTTTCTCCACTCTTGCATAAGTTGTTCCGTTAATACTGGAGCTATTCCAAGGTAGTATTCCCCAGTACCTGGCAGGTGGTCAGGTAGAATATGAAAAGAGTGCCATGCATTTCCCGTGGAAGTGTTAGTCGTGAATAGGGACCAAGAGAGTTGATGTTGCTGCAAAGTTGGTCGTCGACCAAAGTCAACAAGTATTCTCCATTCCAAGATCTCTGTGTCAAGAACATAAACTTCAATGTAAACAGCATGTTTTGTAGATGACCGGTTGAATTTATGCACTTGAAAAGGAAGCCTACTTGAATTATAGGATAGATAAAAAATTTTTTGAGATTCGAATGTGTGTCTCGGGCGCACAAACATCGTCCTGTTCATGAGAGTATTAATGTTTCCTGGTGCGTCAGTGATGTTTAACGGAGAACCATCAATGCTTTTCAACCGTAGAAGCATCACAGGTGTGTTTATATTTACTGAAGTGTCCCAAGAAAAAGGATTTTTAGGAAACTCGAACACCTGTCAAAGGGAGACAAAATTTGGATTTAATGCACCCATTATCTAAGTTTCTAAATTTTAAGATTAAAAATTTAAAAATCAATTTTGTATTATTGACACACGGAGAAATATATTTTTCTAAAAGAGTTAATGTTTTTTTCAGTTATGTGTCCTTAAATGAGATTAATGAAATAATGAATAATATGAATAATGAATAAAGAAAAATTTTATTAAGGTAAGATCTCTGTCTTGTAGCCACAAAGATTTGGCTTCAAACCCTTGCTCTGCCGAGCTTTAAACATTTGTGTGACCTTCTTTTCTGCCAAAGTTGACTCAGCTTTCCATCCTTACGAAGTTGGTAAAATGAGTACCAGCTTCTGCTGGGGGCTAACCTGTGACGGATTAGTGTCCTACCCAGGGGGAGTCTATGATTCTCAGAGATAAGCACCGGCTTCTGCTGGGAGCTAGTCTGTGATGGGTTAGTGTCCAGTTCAGGGGGAGTCAATGATTCTCAGAGATAAGCACCAGCTTCTGCTGGGAGCTAACCTGCAAGAGATTAGTGTCCCGTCCAGGGGGAGTCAATGACTCCCTTCCACTTAACACTACAGAAACCGGAGATAAGCACCGGCTTCAATGGGCCACTTAGACTCGTAAAAGGATTTAGCTATGCATTTCTATAACAGTAATTTGTTAAGTTTACATACAACAGAGTCGATGACTTCAGGAATGGTTTGGTTGTTATCACCAAACAACTGATCTGCATGAGCAACTCGAAACATTCCATTACGTAGAAACAAACTTGCGTTGCCAATAGATTTGGTCCAATGACGTTGTATTCGCACCAGCACGTGATCAGTGAAAATTATGGTGGGATTGTCATCGGGGGATTTGGTAGACAATACAATAGACGAAATATCTTCAATCATGTTGATCACCCTTGAAATACGCTTTTTCATTTCTGCCTGTTTAACAAAAATAATAGAATTGAAAGGTAATTTACTGCGAGTTTGAAACAGACAGACAATGTGTGAAACAGACAGACAATGAGAGAAATAGGTGACAAAAAGAGAGAGAATGGACGTATTACCCTTTTCTTCTCAAGTGGTGATGGATTCCGTGTTCCATTCACATCGTTACTGGTAACGTTTACGCCAACGTATGCTCCATTTCTATCAGCGTCACCATCACCATCAGTAGTACCACCTTTGATACCAATGTTGCTCGTTGGACTTTCGCTCTGCATTGCTCCAAGAAGATTTCCAAGAACACCAATTACACTTGCGGAAGCATCTTCCAGTTTCTTTGGGTCAGTATCTCCTCCTCCGCTGGCGCTTGAAACCGAGAATGCTGTCTGCGTCAGGAGGTCTTTCAGGTTTTCCATTGAATTTATTGTAGTTTCCTGAAAATATGAGCGACATAAATTTGTCGCTTTTTCTGTTATGGGCACCTAAACACCTTGCTGAACAACATAGAAATTATAGCCAATTGTTTTTGGATTCTGTTTTAATTTTCAAAACAACTGGAGGTTGTTGTGACGATGCGAAAACAAAAGCAAGGGGGAGTCCACGTGACATAATCGCCGTTTGCATATTTTGTTAAATATAAAATTTGAAAGTATAGTAAGCTCTGTCGAACGAAAATGACAATCATCTATAATTCCAAGAAAATCTATTTTTTTTTCTTTGATTTCGTCTACAGGATAGTTTCCTTCTCGCACAACCTCTTTTCGCTTTGCAATAGTTGGAACAGGCAATTTCCATGTAAAGTCATATGGCTGTGGTATATGAGCTGAAAACCAACCTATCACAGCTTTGGAAACGTATTATCGGATGTTGAATATTTGATAAACAGTATTATCGGGTATGTTTAACATAGCGTTTATATATTAATTTAATCTGAAGATTTTTCAATATACTACTACAACGTCCAAAGTGAAATCTATCTATGTCAGTATGAGTTATAAATCCACTATGGACTAATGTAGCAATAATCCATTTCATTACCAGTGATTTGGTTGAGATCTCGTCGGCTTGTTTAGTGACTTGCTTAAAGGCGTTAGTGACAAGATTAACATCATTCAATGAAGTTATGTTTATGCCACTCACTTGGCTGATGATTCGGTCTCGCATCTAGGTAAACGACAACATGTTTTGTCATTGAAGTGCAAAATATTTCTCAACAATTGGTACATCATCAACTATCAATATAAATGATAATTATTTTTCTAAAGGAAATACTTCCTGTATGAGGTTTAAGAAAAATTTTGATTATAACTGCCATTTTAGAAGAATCCAAGGATTCTAAAGTTGTGATGATTAAAACAGTTTATTTTCATGAACCTTCAGTTGCAGAGGGTAAAACATCAAAGCAGTGTGTACCAACACCTTCAAGATGATTATTTTAGGATTAAATTTGTGACAAACAGGACGATTATGTTGTTTTACAAAAATGTAGAGAATTGACAAAACACAATCTTTCCTTGTTTTTTAAGAAAGGCTGTCTATTATTTTACAAGAACTTGGAAGGTAAATATGTTAGCATTTAGTTTTCATTATTAAAGTCATAGTCGCTCTTAGACAAATAAAAACTTATTTGAATTTTCAAAAGGTCTAACAGGCAAAAAACACGTAAAACATTTCAAGAAGAACATACAACTTTTTTATATGGATCGCAAAACACAGCTTGAGAGTATCCACTGCCACCTTCGAGTTGTAACGTGCATTACAAACTATAAAAATTTGGTGACAAATAAATTAACTAGGTTTTTAATACACTTTACAGTTGAAGATGACAATGAAAAAAGTCCTGTTGTTCTGCAATTGATGCCATCCGAATTTTGAGATCCATAATGAAGAAGTTAAATGGTAAAGATAAAGGTAACTTTTACCCAACGTCGCTAGTTCCGTCAGTTCATTTATATGGTGTCAATGGAAGCTGACGGTGCGGCCTTTACCCCCTCCCACTGTAAGTGCTCCGTTTTACAGGCATTTAAAGCTAAAGCTACACGGATCAGGCGAAAACATTGGAAATATCAAAAGGAATATCATAAGGAAATGATATTAGGAATATTATAGGGAAAAGCCCAAAACCTCTGTTCTTTGACGTTTCTCTTCTTCTTTTTGTTTTCTGATCTGTTCTTCTCTTGCTTTCTTGACTTCTGGATCTTCTTCAGGCTGACCCGTTCCAAGGCTCCCGCTATTTGACATATGGCCGGTTGGTGACTCCTGATTAGAGACATCCTGGCTTCCGGAACCTGACTTATCTGATGACGTGTCTTTGCCCGCCAGTGTATTGAGGAAGTTGCTTAGTGTAGTGATAGACTGAATTGCTTTGTCTTTTTCAGCAGGCGAGCCACCGATATCTCCTCCTATGTCACCCATGATTGATGAGAGATTCACATTTTCTGGCTGCTTTACCTTTTGGTGAAAACAAAACATTCATTTAAGAAAATAATTTATATAAATTTCCTGAAAACTTTTAAATCCAATCATTTCCATTCATTCAACCATATAAAATTTACATTAGCCTGAGTTTAATTAAGTGAATCTCTGGCGTGATGTTAACGATGTTGTCAGTAGCGGATCCAAAGAGGGGGGAGGGGGGAAAAGGGAGGGGAGGGGAGGCTGCCCCCCTTATGAGGTGGTCTCGAATTTTTTTGTAACAAAAGCACTTAAAAAATAATAGAGCAGAAATATGTCTGTCTTTCTTTATTCTCTAACAATGGCTGTAGATTCACGATCAAAAATGCGGTCAAATAGCACGAATTGCCATCATGTCTTTGGATTCCCGCCCTAGGTACCCCCCACCAAAAAAAACTTCGGAGCTGTTGTCCCCCCTTTCAAAATTTTTGGATCCGCCCCTGGTCGTAGTTGCTTAAGTTCCTTAGCTTATGTTTAGAAGTTTAAAATTACTGAGAGTGATAAGAGATATCTCACCAACTTTTTTGCCATTCTGAAACTTTCAAATGAAAACACTACTTCCCTAAAATGAATTGAAGGCTATCTATCTATATATGTACTTTCCTTTTCATTATTGTACATTATAAATAGTTTATCGCTGCTTTGATTACTTTTCTTACTATTTACAAGCTAGTAAAGCAATGAAAAATTCAATTGTCATTACCTCAAGCTGATAACGGATGTCGATGTTGCTGTTGCTGTCGATGTTGAGGAGAACTTTTTTAAGTTTCTTGACACGAATAAAATTACTGTATATCTCTTTATTGTAACCAGTAATATTTAAAAGATTAATGAACATTTTGGTCTTACCTTCACTTGTAGTTTCAGCTGGTCGCTAAGTCCTAAAGCATCTGTCACTCTTACAAGAAGTTGTAGGTTGTAATCATTAGCTTTGTCACCAACCGGAAGCACAGAACGAGTTGAGGGATGCAGGCCCGATGATACACTGCTTATATCTCCATCCTTTTCATACATAAACCTGTAGCTCAGCGGCACGTCAGGATCTGACCAATCCTGGCACATCACTTCAAACTGCGTTTTCATGGCCTCCCCGGTCAGCGGTTGAACAGAACAGTTGCCAGTGAGTGGAGGCTCATTAGTTACCAGATCCATTGTCGCGTTACCTGGTGTTCCTCCGTTCTTTTTTACATTAACTTGTATACGGTACTTTTGACCGTACGTCAACTTGGAAGAAACCACAGTCAGCGAAGCCCTATTAACACCAGATGGAGTGTTGCCAGCGGGGTTTTCAACAAAATTATCTCTTTCAAAGAATGTCCACAAATATTGAAGCCCAGATGTACGGAGACAATCTGTGCACACAGCTTTCACAACCAAATCGATTTCTGGATTTGCTTTCTTCTCGCAATTGGTTTCACATCTTGAGTGGTGAGAAAGGTGAAAGAAGAAAAAAAGACAAGTTGCTACGTGTGTGAACTTTATCGCACCCATTTACGATGTAAACAGAAAAACGGGTAACACAACTTTGATAACGTTCTCTTGAGAGATGAAACAACAATGCAAATTTTAGGGTAGAACATCAGACCAACATACACAGACGAAAACAAAGAATATACTAAACCAACAATTTACAATTGTAATAAAGAGATTGCGTACCACCATTTTTTCAAATTCTTCATTCTCTTAACTTGTTTCTTACAGACCAGGACAGAAATGCTACCTTAAAAAATACCAAACGGTATTGCTGAACATTTTGAATTTGTTTGTAAAGCACTTGGTGTTATGAGTTGTAACCTTTAACCACTCCTCTGACCCTCGTACAGATCTCTATCAAAAGAGAATTCGTTGGCTGGTTTAACAAAATGAACATTAGTTATATTTACGAAAGATACAAAACAACAAGAAAAAGATTGTTAGCTGCGCCTGAAGCTAAGTGTGTTTCTAAACCTTGTGCGTGTCTGTTACCAGAAGCAAAAAAAAAGACATTTTTAACATTCCCTAGAATTAGAGGGATTACCTTATTAGAAGGATTATCTTATTAGAGGGATTACCTTATTAGAGGGATTATCGTATTGGAGGGATTACCTTATTAGAGGGATTACCTTATTAGAGGCATTATCTTATTAGAAGCATTACCTTATCTGTACCTTGGGAGGAGCTCCGACAACTATTAGTATTCTCTGCTCGAATGACGCATTCCTGTACAACTTCCACACTTCTAATCGATAAATATAAGTCTTCCCTTGCAACATGTTGGTACTGTCTGTAATAATCACCTTGGAATTTGAGAAAGGAACTTTGTAATTGTTGTTATAGCAACCAATATAATTTCCACTGTTATCCACAACCTTGCAGTACCATTTGAACAGCAACTGAGAGTCACTAAAAGGTGTTCTAGAATCAGGATCGTACGAGCTTGAACCATTAAGGCTAAAACGTGTCTCATATCCAACAGATCTGTCCTTGCCACCATTTATATAAGCTTCAAGTGGAGATGAAACTATTTCAACAGTGTGTGAGATTTCGCCTTTTACCACACCATATATATCTTTCACATGCTCTCCATATAGGTATACAGTAGCTTGAATCTTATGTTTTCCATAGTCTAATGTTCTTTCTGGAATAACAAACTTTCTGATCCCCACATCAGAGAGTACCAAGCGAGAATTTCTTATCTTGTAGACACTCCAGGAGACATCTGCTTTATTCGAGAGTAAGCAATCCTTTATAAAATCTACTTTCAGTAAAATAGATTGTCGTTTTAGAACAGATGCGTGTAAAACAGTATCATTTTGGTCTGTCATCGAAAGGTTCGTGACAGCGCACGGCGGTATTATAACTTCCACAAGGATTGTCTGCTGTACTTCGGAAACACTATTGAATGCGTACAAGCTTGGGTGGTAAATTCCTTGTTTGGAGTATAAGTGATCCAACTGAATAGATTTATCAAAATCGTGGATCAAATGGACATAATTGTTGCCTGCTCTGTTCCTACAAACGGCTCTGCCAAACACCACAGGATAACTTGTGTCATTAAAGTTAACAATGACGCATGGATTGGTCCCAGACTTGCTGATTTCAAAGTAAATCTGTGTTATATCTCGAATAATAATTGTGGATTTCCGTGCACCAAAACTTAAAACTGATACACGTTTTTCAGTAATTAGTTCTATCGATAGTTTAAAATTTTCCAGTTCATTTTGAATTGTAACATTAACTCTAAATTTACCTGGTCTAGGAAAGGTGAACCTAAACTCGGGTACTGTTGTCACAAATCTTAAATTAAGTACTTTGATCTGCCAAAAATATTTTACGTCATACATTTGTGACGTAACGTGAAAAAAAACTTCGTCATCCAACTCAAAATAACTTTCCTTTGTAATAACTGGTGGAGCTCTTGAACTAACGGATTTGTTTTCATGTTTTATGAAGGTTCTCAGTCTTGGCGTCACCATTTTGAACACGTGTATCTGTAAACTAATGTTTATTTCGTTTACTTGATTGAAACATTCAACAGTTGTTAAGTAAACCCCTTCCGATGTAAACGTGTGTTCAATTTTTTGTGGCAAGTTATACGTTATTTCTAACTTAGTTCTTTTTTCATTTCCGTCACCAAAGTCCCAGAGGCAAGTAGCATTTGTTGGCTCTTTACCTGGTCTCTGTAAAAGAACTTTATACTTAACATTAGGCTCTGCACTCTTTACGGGACTATTTGCAACCAAGGTTAAATTTCTAATTGGTTCTTGAACGATTAAAAATCGTGACGTGGAAGCTGCTTTCGATCCCAGATCATTGCGAGCAACTACTAGTGTCCTAAACGTCCCTACTTTAGCAAATGTGTGTTTCAACGTTAAAGTGTTGTTGACGAAGTCTTTCTGCATTCTTCGCAAAATTATTCCATCGTCAAAATTAATTAGAATATCAAGGTGGGACCCAGACTGAATGGTAATATCATACACCGCTGACCCATTAACAGGTATGTAAAGATTGTTGCAGCGGACGGTAAGTCCATTTACTTGAATTTGCACGTGCGCAATCACTGATAAAGAGGAGACGCTTTTCCTATTGAAACAACTAACGTTAGAAAGAAAAGAACCGATTTCTGAGTAAGTGTGGTTCTGTGTAATTCCTAAATCTGAAAAGTCGGTTTGAATGACAGATCCATCTCCGAAATTCCATGTACAAATAAACGCTTTTCCTGATCTAAGTTTGAGGATGAATCTGGACGGATCTCCATGAATAACTGGTGCGACGCTCAGTGCAAGACCTTCCAATCTCTCGTCGTTCTGAATGATCACTGGCAGATTGTACTCAACAATTTGATAGCTAACTCTATTAAAACATTTAACACTAATTTCATTTGTTCCAACGACTGTGTACTTGAACGTCACCAACCTTGACCCAGCCGACTGAATTTTTCTTTCTCCGAGGTCGAATTCGAAACTTACATCGGTTCCATTCTGAATACTTGCAATGGCTATAACCTCCTCTCCAGTAGCAAGATACAACTTTTTTGCACCGTCTTTTGGTTGATATGGCAATATAACTGTGATATTTAGTCCAGCAATTTGATTCTCTACATACACTTCATCTGTTATGACACTTTTGCTGACTCGATTCCGGGCTGTGATGGAGATCCCGTACTTTCCAGTTGTATTGTAGATATAGGATATGTTACGTGGCCCTAAGCCTACTTTGTAGGACTCCATAGTCACTGTGGGATAACCATCGCCAAATGTTATGGTGAATGTAACATTTGTTCCTGAGAAATCAAGTTTAGAATAATGTTAGTGAAGAGGAAACCTAGAATGGTATTTCCTTAGAAGGTGGTAGAGTTCTTAGTAAAGGGGAAAACCATAAATGGCGTTTCCTTAGTAGACGGTGTCCAACCTTGTTCTATATCAGGTGCTAGAGCATGGAACAGGATTGGAGAGGGTTGATTTAAATCAGAGAGCGCTACGGTTGGAGTAAGTACGCACTCCTCTAAAGCTTTAATTTAACTGGTTCTCGTTAACACGGAGTTCCATTGTAGGGTTGGGGTAAGGTTTATTGTTTATTGTGTTTCTTTTGTTCTTTCATCCAAGACATCCAATCCAAAAAGACTTTCTAAAGAACTACGTAACGCCCCTACGGTTGGCGTAGTGGTCATCACTCAAGCCTCCCACTTTTACCACCTGCGATTGATTCCTAGTCTGTCTATCTAACTCAATCGGATTCCGTGTACTCCGGTTTTCCTCCCAGAGCCAAATAGACACTAACTAATTACAACTGGCCTCGGAGCACCATCAGGGAGGATACTTTATATAGTAATGATATAATCCGCGTTAAATAAAGTGTTTTTATTATTTATTTAACTAAATTTAACGCAGCTTTTTCGTAAATATTGGAGTTGTTCTTATTGACAGCTTTGCAGAGGAATTAATGGAAAAGAGATGTTTTGTTTTTACCTAACTGAACTAAGAGAAAATAGAAAATCATGCAGCATCATTAGATTTAACTTCATTTTACCGTCCGAGATGTTTAAATTAATTTGTGAGCAACAACTTTGCTACGGAGTACTCTAGCAAAGCTTTCTTTTGTAATCAGAGATAAAAATATATTTCAGTTCGATCACTGATGCTCCTTTTGTGCTATCTCTTTTCCGCCGTCTTTGTGATGTTAAGCTCGGTTCTTCAGGTTTTCAAGCTTTATCTACTAAACGAATACCACTATCTATTTAGACATCAGCTTCAGTAGGTGTCTAAGATAAAATTAATATAATACCTTTATTAGCCTTCCAAAGAAAACTCCCCTTTTGACCGGGAGTAACTGCTACTGGCTTTTTAGTAAACTGCAAGGTTTGAACAGGATCCTGTACAACAATGGTTGATTTTGCAGTGACGTTGTTAATGTCGTTCGAAACGATGACCTTGACTTCAAACACGCCAGCGTTGTAAAAATAATGCCTGGTCACTCGTCTCAGGGTTACGGCCGTCTTACCGTCCCCAAAGTTCCAATGATATACAGGAGAGGTTCCTCCGTGCTCCAACAAGCGAATTAAGACAAGGCCACTTGTTTTGATAACCGACGGCACTTGGATTTCGATGCTCTCAATAGGTTCTATGAATTTAGGCGAAGTCATAAAATATCTTAGTATTTAATATTTTCAAACGTTTCTCAAACGTTTTTCCCGGTTTATTTGTCTTACAAGTGCGGACTGTAAAGCTATAGAACTACGTACATTATGAGAAATGTAAATCAAATATCAGCTGAATGAAAGGGGCCATTCGCTATAAAACAAATCTCGTATATAAAAAAAACTCTTGTTTAATGCAGATGTGTTTATATATGCAATTCTTCATTATGTCACGAGCGGTTCAAATTTCATAACCTCGTACATAAAACTATCAAGCAAACAATTTACTTGACCCGCACACCGCGCCACCCCGGAACATGAAATATCTTGCCTATCCCCCCCTCCCCTCCTCCCCACAAATTAATTCAGCATAAATAAAGTTTTGGCTTGCAATGCAAGTTACACGATATACAATATCAGTGCCGAAACACTGTTTCACTCATTAACAACGAGGTAATCTGTGTTCGTACGTCAGTAAATGTGGCGTTTTGGCGCGAAATTTTCCCGCTTATATTCGGAGGACGGCGGCGTGTGAGTTGATGGACAAAGGTTTCGTGTCGAGTTTTGTGTTTCCAATCGAAATCACTCAATGTAATACGTCTTCTACTAACTTTTCTTTTCTGTACACATTACAAATAATATGGAAAAGTAAATAAAACTACCTTTGGTTTAGGAGAGATTAAAGTTCTTAATCGAGTCTACCTGGTGGTTCTGTTGTCGGTGATGTCAGAGAAAGTGTCGATGCTGTAGTTGGTGCAGTAGTTGGAGAAGGAATACATTGTCCAGGCGAATGACCTTCAAAGCTTGGAGCTGTAAATCAAAAAATAAACTTTTATTGAAAAAATCATCAGTTGATAATTGAATATGTGGTCCAAAAGTGTTAAATGTTCTGATTAAATTGTTTTTATATTTCACATTGTAAGATAATTTTCCGTTTCTCCAAATTGTTTATTTATAGAGTGGTTTTACATTTAACACTATAACCTATAAGATAGTAATTTTTTGGGTTGATGCGTTTTGAAGGGTGGGG
>JAOEJH020238503.1:0-13617 GCA_025448215.2 Palythoa grandis
TATTCATCGGAGAAATGTTGTATGCTCTTCTCTACGGATCGAGGTTCTTCATCGATCGACGCCATTTTTTCTCTCATCGTTTCAAGTTGTTTTGAGAACTCGGCTACTTGCTTTTTTAATTCGTCGTTTTCCTTTTGAAGTTTGGTAATTCCACTACTCATGTTTTTGTTATTTTCCTTTTTTTGACTAGGCATTCAAGATTTAATACTTAACTACTCACTACTTTTAAGAGCTTCAGAAATACACGTCCGTACTCACTCATGCCAGATGTATGAACAATTGGGTCAAACAATGGAACTGTTCAAACAAATATTCCCCAACTCAAACAAACTCAACATCTTCACAACCGATCAAATCACTATGCGACACTCTACCAACAGGGTTATTTATCATTCAGCACCAAATACAACTACTTGTGTTTGATAGCGTTTCGTGTTGCTGGTTTTCTACCAAGTCCGTAACATGCTAAACATATTGGTCGAAGAATAAACCATTTCTTTGACATGTTCCTTAACTCCTCATGAGCATTCACATCAACAATATCCAGATTTCCACAGTGACATCACGTGGGTTGTTATTGTACTGTGTGCTAGTGAGGAGTAGTTCTGTTTGTGGTAGTTGGCTCATGTATTGTTGATATTGTTGTAGTGTGCTTGTAAGTCTGTGCTCGTCTCGTTTTTGTAAGATGTTTGTGTGCAATAGGCTGATTTATTCTTTATGGAACTGGAGTAGTAATTATGTGAGTGCTAGTGAGCCATCATGCAGGATCTCATTCCATTTGGTTTGGAATTGTGTGGGTAAGTGGTAGGCGTGTCTATGTTGGTGTTGGTGCTAGTGGACGGATTGTCTGTTTTTATGCTTTGTCTGAGGATGT
Source organism: Palythoa grandis (assembly GCA_025448215.2). Lineage (NCBI taxonomy): Eukaryota > Metazoa > Cnidaria > Anthozoa > Zoantharia > Sphenopidae > Palythoa > Palythoa grandis. Next base: position 875 of record JAOEJH020238503.1, read on the forward strand.
CAGCTTGTGATAGGTGTTCTTTGCATACGGATAATAATGTGATTTAGTCATGAAAAATGTTGTGTGAGGGGTGGGGCTGGAATGAAAGTGAATGGCAGGGTGAGGGCTGCATGTTGGTCAAAATGGAGCGTTGTGTTAGGAGGCTATGGTTGTGTGGTGCATTTTGAGATGGACTTATCGAAAACATATGATGTAGGAGCAAGTGAGAGTGGTTTGATTTGTTTTTGTATGTGTGAAATCTGGTAAATGGGTCAGGTAGTGAACTGAGTGGAAACACAACGAATTTGTTGGGGTGAGTTTGTTGTATATGTGTGTAAGTGGTATAAGTGATATTGTTGTTTGTGTAAATGGGTTAGTGCGTGCAGTGTCTATGTGAGTTTTGTTGGTTAAATTTTATAAGCGTGACTGTTTCTGGAAGGCTTTGGAACAAAAGAATCATGAATAAATGATAGGGCTGAGACTGTTTGGAAGTCCCTAGGAAAAAGTAAAAGAGGGTGGGGGACGGAAAGGGGAAATTATTGTGCTGGGGTTAACTATAGATGGGAGGTTAAGGTGGTTTGGGATTTATGTGTAAGGAAACAGGGGAGGGAGTCTTGTGAATAGATTATGTAAAAAAGTATGTGGTGTTGGGCCTGTAGGCTTGTCAGTTCTGGGTCAAGATATGTGTTAGGTGTGTTTCGGAAGATGGTGTGTGTATGGACAGTCGAGTCAGTAGGGGGAAAGTGTGGTCGTATGTTATCTTGTGCATAAATTTGAAAATTGGTCTTGGGGATCAGTAGTAAGGTATATATGTGTCTAGTTTGTGAACTTGTAAGTGTAGGATGAGGGAGCGTATGTGGTGGTCATGCAAAGTGGGATGGGGATAGTTGGGGGAGGGCGGTAAGGAATGTCACTTGGATTGAGTGCAGATAGATGGGACCTCCTGTAATGGGGTGGATGTGGCTGTGTGGTCAATTGTACATGGTATGAGGCAAGGGGACGGGTAGAATGTGTTTGCAAAAAGCGGGATTTGGGTAAGTGGTTATTTGGCGAATACTTAACGTGTGTGATTGGATATTGGATGAAGGTCAGACGGAGGAGGTGTTGTAATTTGAGCTGGTTGTTGTTGTGTGTGTGTTGTGATGTGTTTATGTGGTGTGTATGTGTCGTTTGTTATTGTCTTGTGTGTGTTGCATTGGGGCTATAGGGGATGCATTTGTAGGGGGGTGTGTGACAGAAAAATTTGAAAATCGTATGTTGAAGCCGTTCGGTACTAGAGCGTTGGCTAAGTAAGTGATATATTGAGCTTTTCTGGCTTTACGTCGGGAGTTTTGGGGAGAAAAGATTTGTTGAATGGGGACTAATAGGATGTTAGTGGCAGAGTGACCAGGACTGGATAAGAAGTGAGTAGAAACGGTAGTTGGGGGGGGGGAACTGTGAAGAGGGAATGTCAACGCGTCATCGGTGTTCGTTGAATCTGTCTCTAAGTCGTCGTTTTGTTTCTCCAATGTATTGTTTGTTCCATTTAGTGCAGTGAATCATGTCTATAAGTTTTCTGGTATTACAGTTGAGGTGAGTTTTGATGGTGCGTGTTAAACCGGTTTTGGAAAAAGTGTAAGATGTTGTGCCATTGGCAATATAATCGCAAGTGCGACAGTTTTTGCCGCATTTGAAGGTGCCTGGTGGTGGGGTTAAAGTGTGAAGAGATATTTGTCTGGGGAGTGTAGCAGGGAGTTGTGGATATATAGTGGAATTCTGTTTTGGCGTGTTGTGCCAGTTGTAAAATTGAGAGGAGGAGGGCATTGGGATAGGTATGTGTGTCTGCAAACTTTTAGGCGGACTGTGGGGGTGTGGAGAGGTATCGAGCATGTAACGTCGAACTATTTCTATCTGGTAAAGTCATTGGGTTGGCAGCGAGAAGTTGGTCTCACAACAATCAGATTGGTGGTAGATTTTGAAAGGGTAAACTGTGGAGGGATAGTGGGTCGTTCTGGTGGGGTGTTTAGAAATTCGTCGAGAAGTTTGTTTGGGGTTGTTGATGGGCGTATCTGATTGGTTGTTGTTGTCTTTGTTTGTATATGGGAATGAAGTGTTTCATGGAGGGATTGTGAAAGTGGTTGTAATAGAAAGGGTATTGTCGATGGGATGTGTCGGTGAGTTGGGTGGGGTAACTATTGTATTGTGTTGCTGGGTGTGTTGAGGCTTACATCTGGTGTCAATTTTGGCAACATTGTGTCGGGTATAGGGGTTTTCTGTGAATGGTGATAATATGAGCGTGTGGTCGTTTGTAAATAGTAATGGGGAGGGGAACGGGTAGAATGTGTTTCCAAGCCCGGAATTTGGGTAAGTGGTTGTTTGGCGTGTAAGGGTGTTTCGATTATTGTCCATGGCGTGCATACGGAAGTAAACATTTGGGTTCTTGTTGTTAGTCTGTGCATTAGAAAGAAGGTGGGATGTCGAATTGGGGTGTTCTGAAATATGGGGTGTGTGTTTTGGGTTATTGTTGGATGTGTTACATTGGTTGTTGTTTGTGTTTGCGGGTAGGAGTAATGTCATTGTTGGAAGGACTGCTAAAGTGGGTGGAGTAGAATGTGTAAGGGTAATAGGGTGTGTATATGAGTCGAGTGGGGCGGTAGTTGTATTGTATTTCAGGGTGTGCTCGGGCTGGTATTTGGTGTCTGGTTTAGGTGTAATGTGTTGAATATAGGGGCCTGTTGAGGATGGGGCTGGTGTGGACGTGTGATGAAATGTCTGTGGTAGAGGGGAGGGAGATTTGTGGGATGTCTTGGTGAACGGGAATGCTGGGCAAATGATGGTGTTATGTGTGAGGGTATTTACAATTTCATTTGTTAGTTGATTGGGGATGGGATCATGTACGTAATTGTTCTTATTCTGTAGTTAGTAAGGAGTGCTTGTGTTTGTGGTAACAGAGTCATGTATTATAGGTGTTATTGTGATGCGTTATACAACGGAGTATCTTGCGCTTGTTTGAGATGTCTGTGTACAGTGGTGTGATTCCTTTTACATGGGGCTGTAGTAAAGTTTGTCCTATATGTTTGTGAATAGTGTTGTCAGTTATGTTTACGGGTTAATGTGTATGGTGTCTATATCAGTATTGTTGGGTGTTTATTTATCACTGTTAATCTGTGGAGGACAGCTTATGGAAGGCTGTGGAACAATAAAAAAGTCAAGGATGAATGATGTGGATGAGTGAATGTCTGGAAATTTTTGAGCACAAATAGATCGGGGGGGGGAAGGAGGGAAAAAGTTTTGCGGTGGGGTTAACTGTAAATGGGAGTTGTGGTGCTTTTTGACTTCCGTGTAAGGGAACAGGGGTAGAAATCTTGTGAAATGTGTATGTGGATTGGGTACGGATTATTGACTGTAAAGTAGATTTCGGTCTGGGAAAGCTGTGGGTTCATCTGTTATGTGTGGTTGTGACAGAAGATTCCTAATATATGGGTATGGGTTTTGTTTAGATGTGGCGAGTCACGTTTGTGTGGGGGGAGTGGGGTTGGGTGTAAATTGTTTAATGTGGAGTGGCTATTAAGGCTAGGAAACCTGTGGTTGCGTCCTATATGTATGCCTGTGAAAAATGGTTTTTATGGAGTATGGATTTTGTCGGAATCAGATGGAAATAAGTTGTTCCATGAGTAGACGGAAGGGAGGAGGGTTGGGTACGGGTCGTTGAATTCATGTATAGTAGGTGTGAGTCTGGGAAGCCTGTGGGTATGTCTATTATGTGTGGTTGTGACAAAAGTTGTGTGGTGTATGGATGTGGGTTGTATTTGGATCTGTCAAGTCTGTGATGCATGTTTGTGACCTGTAAGTAAACATTTGTAAACTATTGATGTGTGGGCTCTGTTGAAATCTACCGAATGGTTGTACGAGTAGGCGGAAGGGAGGAGGATTGTGTACGGGTTATTGAATGTAAAGTAGGTTTCGGTCTGGGAAAGCTGTGTGTCCATCTATTATGTGTGGTTGTGACAGAAGATTCCTAATATATGGGTATGGGTTTTGTTTAGATGTGCCGAGTCACGTTTGGGTGGGGGGAGTGGGGTCGGGGTAAATTGTTTAATGTGGAGTGGCTATTAAGGCATGAAGATGAATGAATTTATTACCTAAACAATATACAAACTGAAAAACGCTGACCACGAAGTGATACAGTATAACAAATATTAAGATTAATAACATATATTTATTTCAAATTAAAATACCAATTGTGTATTGCACACACTTTAGGTACATGTATCTTGCTGACAAATAGTGACTGTTTTGCTATTTATTTTCAGCAGGATATATAGTTTATGTTCTTCAGATACTGTATCACTATATATTGCCAAATTGTAACAATTAAAATTCTTAATGTTCAAATGACACTTACACTTTCTTGCATTGGCTGATGTCACTTCGGCGACCCATGAAAGGTCTTTCTTGCACCAGTTCACGTTTTCGTTCATATTTCTACAAATGGACACACAATAGTTATTATATTAATGGAACAATGCATATTTTATTTCTGTATTGAAAGTATAATTTCTATAAATGAACCAAATTACAGTGTATAAGTGAAATAAAATTTTTACAAATTGTAATCACAATCAGTCCTACAATATTTTGTGATTTTGAAAATATATTATTAACTCATACAAGTTACCTCAGAGCGGTTTTAAGAATGCCTCCTGGAGTATATAAAAACACCACCAATGGCTTTGCAATCCAGTCATATTGAGCAACTGCCTGTGATCATGAGTTTGTGGGACTAATGTAAGTACAGGTCACTTCAACTTAGTTTTTGTTATAAATTACGTTTTGGAATTTTAATGTTCATCTTTATAAACAGTTGATACCATAAAGTCGTTGGAACTTATAATCTTTCATATATGGCACCTTTGCCATTGAAGTTGATTTCCTGGGTGAACTTTTCATTCACAGACATTTCATCTTGTCGAATTCCCAGTGTCTCTAGATCCTAGAACTTACTCAACAGATCATGGAGGTCATCTGGACTATCTTTGGGTTCAAATGCAACAATATCAACTCTCAGAACATAAGTTGACATCATGTTTATTGCACACTCTGGCTTGCTTTGGCATTCGGTAACCACTGGACCAGAAAGGATCCAGCCAAGTTTGGTTTAGAGGGCAATGGGACCTGCTGTCTCCCCCCGCTCTAACAATACCTGACACAAAGTTCCAGTAATAATTTTCACCGATCAAGATATCAATTTCTATTTCACTAGATTCTGTTAACAAATCTGCTAACTCTATGTCTTGCAAGTATGCGTACTTTTCCACTGCTACATTAGTTGCCTGGTTACTAAGTGGGCTACAAATTATTGATACACTGTATGTGTTTACATAAAGTTGCATGCCATCAATACTTGCGATGCTCAATTGAACTAGCTCACTGGATTTCAGTTTCGGGGTTTCCCCCCAAACTGCTTTGATCAGCAATCAATCACGTCTGATTGCGTTTAAATTGAGGGCTTTATGAAGTTTATGTGACAAATACGATCGTTGACTACAAGAATCAAATATTTTTCGGGCTTTAAATTTCTCTTGAGGCTTGATTGGATTGCTCACATAAGCCTTGGCAGTTTGGTGTAAAGCAGAAGTGTTTGTGTTGATACACATAGACGTTGTAGCTACTTCTGTTTGAGTTTTGGACTGTTTGGGAGTTTCCTGTTGTTTTGGGATCACATTTTGCTCTGTCCAATAGATCCCTTATAATATATTGCAGAATTGTGCGGGGCCCCTGCATGCAAAACATCTGAAATTAAATTTTGAAGGACGGTTTCTGGAAATATGCCCTGGTCGTAAGCGCATACCTTTCTGTTTTAGCACTGTCCTGTGTGCATGAACATTTGTAACAATGGTACACTTGGAGAATACTAGCTGCTGCCCGCAAAAACTACAGATTTTAACTGAATTCTTCAAATCCGTTTGTCCACTAAACAGAGTTTGCAATGAGGTAAATTGATTTTTTATGGAAATAGGATTTTTCTCTTTCTCTTCAGCAGCCGAAGTTTTAACGAACAAACACAAACTGTCGCTTCAATCTCTTCCTAAAATAAGTTCAGTAGAGCCTCGAGATCCTGTTTATCTTTGCCCAGTTTACGGGTAATAATAAGCTGTAAATCTGTTGGAATTTTACTCATTGAAATTGGAAAAAGTAATTTTTCGCACATGACGCTCAACATTGTCATAAATTGCTTCTAGTTTCTTAACATCAACTGTATTTACACATCCATGTGAGCCACAATTATAGCTTGTCATAACCTCTTCCTTGCAATAAATTGATAGGAACTTGATAGTTCGATTCTAAAAGTGTTAGGCCCGCTACAGCATCGTGTGGTGGACCTTTGAGTGTTCCTAGCAAACATGTCATCTTTTTTACTGCGGGAACTGATTTGTTTTCATGGATCTTGGTTTTAAATGTGTCCCAAAAGCCTTTGAATTTGATAGGGTCAACTGTGAAATGTTTAAGTTTTTTCTGGTAATCTGATCGATGGGTGGTTCACAGAAGAGCTAGCAGTAGCAGAGATTTCGGATAAAGAATCGGATTCGTGGCCACTGGCACCAGTCGGTTTTTCAACGTTCGCGTTGGGTTTATTCAAATTCAATTCAAGGATATTTTTGAACTCTCTCGCTTCCTCGATTTCATTTTGGATTTCATCTTCGTCCTCAATAACGTCAATAATCTCAATGTCTTATTCTTCTAAAGTTTTGAGTTTATCAATCAAAGATTTTTTTAAAGCATGCAGACTCACTTCAATTTTGGCACATGTTTTTCGGCTGCTGTGATCTTTCTCCGCAATCATCTGACATAGTTCCTTTGCCTTCTTTGTCAATTTTTGTACATGGGCCATATGCCACCCTCTAATTTTTGTTTTCTTTCTTATTTCTTCTGACATTACTGTAATAATGTCTCCACAACTAAATCCGCAATAAGTCAGATTAACTCATCTCAGTAAAAGTTGACAATGTCATGTGCTCATCCTTTGGTCGCTAGGTTGTATCCTGGCTCGAATGGATTGTGTTGGTAATTATGGTTTTTTAATACCCAGAAAGAATCGACTGTCTTCAGTCTACGCAATATACACTTAGCATCAACTCATTTTGAATCTACTCAGTTCTCAATTTTATCAGTTCTAATCACATTAACAATATAATCTTCAGTGCGACACTGGCTTCGCTTCACTTTAGTTCAATTCTCAGCTGTTCAATTCACATCTCTTGACTTATTCTCAGGCCTCAACTAATTTCACAACAAAGAGAACCATAGCTCCCATGACCGTGGCTGTCCATCACAATAAGCTGGGTGCCACGTGCCCTAAAGCTGACAGACATTCCATTGTTGATTAAGATAGCGACAGTATTGGTCTCATTTCTAAGTCGCAGAATATAAAACCCAACTGAAGACTGAGGTACAGCAAGGTTTTCAGATATCAGTGTAAGATCCAAGAATTCCTCAACAGACATTTTGCCAAGGTGCACTTGTAAATGAGGGACTGCTTCTTCAACAGAGAATGTAGGCTGTTTCCTAGAAAAATGGATTTAACTATTATTTTTGCTACAGCTAGAGACAGATCAAATGATGCAGAGTTTTCTTGCAGCTGGTTTTTGTGCATATAGAAAGATTTACTTTTTCAGGAGTGCAATAAAATACAAGCATTGGATCCATTATTACCATTGAGGGATGATTGTGATGTATTGAAAGGGAACATCCAGAACTTACTGATATAGTTTAATATTAATGTAATGTTTTAGAGCAGGAGGAGACTGAGAGGAGCATGTTGTAGTAGCAGAGGATGTTTTGGTAGTAGTACTTGCCATTGAGCTCGACGCTGCATTTATGCAAGGTGACTGGATATCGTTTGCTGAGATCGTCCAGGTTAGTGTATTCCAGAGAAGGGTTGTTGTTGTTAGTGACTGGTGTTTCGACAACCTGTGCGGAAGTCATCTTCGGAGTCAAGTGAGGAATGTGTCAATGAATACTAATATGGTCAGGTGCACGACTACTGATTGGTCAGCAATGTGACTGCTGAAATCACCATTTCTAGTCACTCGTTTGTGTTCATTTAGTCTGGTGTTAAGGTTTCGTTCTGTCTTTCCAATGTAGGAGGCTGGAGAGTCGGTGTATTTAATTTTCTAGATCGCTCCTTGTCTGTTATTGGGTTCGTCTTTGTCCTTTACGTTAGTCAGTAAATGTTGTAGCTTAGTGATGGGTTGGTGTGCAGCTCAAATGTTGTAAGGCTGTAAGATCCATCCAATCGTTTCAGACATGCCCTTAATGTATGGTACAGTCGCTGCAGTGGTTGGAGTTAATTTGGGGCTTATATCAGTGCCGTCAGTGGGTCGGTAAATGTTACGTTCAATGAAATCCTGATCGTAGTTGTTCTTGTGAAAAACACGTTCAACTTGTTTTCATTGGATAAACTGTCAGGTGTGTTGCATACCAGTTTTGCTCGTCTCGTTAGAATTGTAACATTTATGGCCATTTACTGTGACTGGATAATGTGAGAAGGCTGCTGCACTTGAAAACTGCTTAAACGATTATCATTTTGTGTTCCCACTGTGCAGAATAAAAATCAGCATCGCAGTTATTGTTTGGGTTTTCCATTTCTTCATTACAATCTTCTTCTGGGTTGCTGTTCTGGCTATTTGAATGTCTATTTTTAGGATTTTTGGAGTAAGTAGACTAGTATTAAAAGCATCAGCAGGGGAAGACAGTTTATCAAGGGCTTTGTACAGTAGGAACAAACTCTTGGATTTGTAGCCAGGTGTTCTTTGTGAAAGGTGTGACAGCAAACAAGCATTACCACCTCTCAGAGGACAGCTATTCAGGTCACAGATATAACTGGCATCGGGACAGATGTTTCTATGATTTTCAAGGGTCTTGAAACGCAAGGGAAGAGACTTTTTTCCAATTGTTTGATCAACTGCTTAAAGAGGAAATTTATTTCCTTGTGGTAACTAAAATAGAAAGAGTATTTATAAATATATAACTCCAATAAATATATAAAACACCACAGCTGAAGGGAGTAGAGACATAATGCACCCCTTTGGAATTCCCAAATAAAAAAATGTAGTGATTGGTGATCTGGATGGCCACAGTAAAATTAGGCAATGTGACTTCCTTCACTCTTAAATCCAAAAAGCTCCTGTGGTGGTGGGGGAGATAGATAATTCTGTTAGACACAGTAGAAGTTTCTTTTGTGATTAGTCCCTGAATATTAATTTTTGTGTTATGGTTACCAGGTTATGGACCTTGAAACATGATTCTAAATCCATACAAACGTCTCTAATGTTGAGATAGCGTCCCCCAATTGCAAAACCGTATAAACTCTTAAAATGTTTTATCAGTTTTGTGACAACTGTAAAATCCCGTCATTCACCCTTCATTTGAAAGAAGCCGAGATGAAAATCACGTATGCTTGTCCATTTTTAAGAGTATCGCAGAAATAATTTTAAAAATTTAATAGTTTATATGGTTTGGGGAGATTTTGTCTCAACTTGGATTTTGAACCATGTTTCAAGGTCAATAACTTGGTCTCTGTATACCCGAAAAGCATCAAACTTCGTCAAATGACACATCTCAACTTGATCTTTTATGTGGTGGTAACAGTTTATCGATTGGTTAAAATTTGAAACTCGCGCCAGTTCCCTGCGCAGTTTCGGAATGGCCTATTAGAGTGACAGAGGTTTCCAACGTCGTATCAAGTAAAAAGTTCATCGTTTCAAAGATACTCCTTCCAAATTGCATATTTTAGGTATCTGTCTTTTCTAATCAAATATAATGAGATCTACAAATGAATCTTTAAAAAAGGTCTTCGTAAAAACTCTGTTTACATTTTTGCATCCACAACATGAGTCGAGTCCCCAATATCAAAACAACGGGTCTCCATACATCTTACAAGACCTCAAACTTCGTGTAGCTTGACACAAAGTGGTTTTTGGAAAGAGGTCAGCAGCCTATCAAAACAGAAAGTAAACAGTGAATGGAACAAAAATGGTCAAATATGATGGAATTTAGTGACTAAAACAAAGCCAATAGATAACAAAGCTGCTGGTAAGGAGTAAATTTTATTTTATACAAAAGCACACCTTCTGCCACCGTTCATGATTCGATATTGGTTTATATGTCCACGTCTTGCATAACCAAAGTGTGCACTGCTTCCCGCTCAGCTCTCTCAACAAAGGCAACAAGTTCCTCTTCCTGTATTGCTTCCTTGGTAGCCATACTCAACTTTCCATTTCGTGCCACTGTGGCAAGTCAGGAGAATTAAGAGGACGCCTGTTGTGTTGTGAGCCAGTCACTTGGTGGGAACCTCTTTTTCCCATCAGTGGCACGCATGGATTTCATCATGGACGATACATTTGCTGGGTCACTCTTGTTTCTAGAATCTCCTCCTCCAGAAACAGTTGCAGAAGAAAGTCCCTAACTTCCTGTGAGAATCTTTTCACACTTTTTGCTTTTCACAAAGCCAACCCTTGATCCAACGGCTGGTGTCCTGCCTATCTCAAGTCTGCTCCAACTGACATATAGGGTTGCCAGATGTCCAAACAGGCCTCCCGCCATTTCCTTTTGATGTCATTATACCTCTTTTCTCGTTGAGCCCAGAAGCAGTGCCTTCTAATGTTGGTGTACACGTGGTTTTGCAAGATGTCCAGAGAATGAAAATACTTGATGCAACCCGCTTCCAGACAACTAAAGAATGGTATCATCGTGCTTGAATCCGAGCCACCATCAACTTGGCAACGGCAGACGATATCAGCCATCTTTTTAAGACATTCAACGGATACTCTTGGTGCAGTGAATCCTCTGGCCACCACCAGGCCTGTGTACTCCTGCTCTGCAGCCTTTATTTGAAGTTTTTCATAGTGGACAGACTTTCCCTCTCCAGTGTTGTACATTTTCCACATCCATACCCCGTCATTAATAAACTCGATGTTGGACATCGCTTGAATGCCTTTCCAGTTGTGAGTGAACATTTCTTGTTTGTCAGGGTAGTATTTTGACGTCAGAATAAATTCAACAGGTGCGCATGTACGATACAGTTAAGATATCTATAATAATACGGGTTGAAAATGGTACATTTTGTATGGCAAAAATCTGGGCAGAAGGTCAAAAATATTCCCGAACTTTGGCAGTTTATGTCTTCACAATTCAGTTGTATTAAGGGATGCTTTATAGCATTAATAAATGTAGTACATTGGTATGGTTTTAAAAATTCTCATGATTGTTTTCGACCCGGCTGGTATGATTTAGGGGGACTTACAGATTCTGTTCTTAAAAGAGGACAAGCAGGTCTCCACGAAACCATTTAGCAATCTATCCTAACCCGGCCTGAGAACTGTGACAATATGTTTGACAATAAATACACTTGCTTTTTGCACTTGTGAATTCTTCCTTTTCAGTTCAATGCGTGACAATAAAAGGTTCTGCATGTTCAACAAAGTCGTCGTATTACAAAAACAAGAAAAATTAGATGCAGGCGTTGCTGCTTTTTTACAGTTGGGGAAATAATAATTTCCATTCAATTCATTCATTTCGGCTAAAATGGGGCTATAGTTTTTCACACGTGTACTTTCTACACAAAGAAATTCGTAACTGGCAAAAATCTCAACCAAGTCAATTCTGTAAGTAGTAAAATCCCATCCACACCTCGCTAGGCTTCGTTGTAATTATAAATACGCAACAATAGGCAGGCAAAGAAATCTTTGTCTCAGTAAATATATCCCGAACTTGTCTATTTCCTTTCCTGGTGTACATTTTATAATATTTACATAATATATTCACGCAGCGTCAGTTACACTACGCCAACACCCTTTCCGCGACAAGCATTTTTTGAAACAGGTTTTAAGCTAATACTTTAAGCTTTAAAGTTCACCTAACACCAAAATTTTTTTTTCGCTAAAATGATAAAACGTAATTTGCAGAGTACTTTGCCGCAAAAATGTTTTGATTTGGTTAAATCCTATGGCTCTTCAAAGTACATCAAAATCCCCTCATCTTGGTTCGCGACCAAGCTTAATGGGGCATGGGTCGAGTGCCGGATGTGACGTCAAATTGAGAACACAAATATAAATTGACTTCGCTATTTATTTGATTTGATGGAACGGCTTTGAATGTAGCTCGAAAAAATGCAAGCCAGGTGCGTTGTAGGAAGATTTAGCAAAACGAAAGACTTGAAGAAAGGTATTGCACTTCGAACCATACCGTTTTATGGAGATGATCGGCCTGAAGCAAAGAAATGCAGAAAGCATTGGGTCGATGTCGTGAAAGCGAAGCGTGCAAATTTTCAGCCGGACGACTTTGCTCGATGATTGGATATTCAGGAAAAGGAAGGGATGTTCAGGGCTGTAAATAATTTTTCTTACTTGAGAGGACGTATGTCCTACACAGACGCTATCACCAAAAGCAAAAGGTTGAAGCTTATTTCCTTAAAATTATCGAGTTATCACTTTCCTCACAAGCATTTGCTTGATGTTTCGAAAGGCCAGGCTGTGAAAATGTCAGTCCGTTTGCATCAGTAGTTTTCACACGATATTAGTGCCGTGGAACAAAATAGTAAGGTAACTTTATTATGCTGATGATAACTAAAAATTTCCTTTTAGTATTATTAAAGGTATGAGCGTATGGATAAATGAATACCGAATACGAAGGATTTCAATCCATTACCAACTTCAACTTCAACTTTATTTTGCACTATTTAAAGGTTATTACTACATCAAATATAAACTTAAATTTACATTAAG
>JAOEJH020239082.1:0-13611 GCA_025448215.2 Palythoa grandis
GATGAAGGCTTCCACCAAAAAAGCCAAACGTAATGTATTTTTAAATTTTAACGCGTGCAGACCGGAAAGTTTTAGATATTTTATTAATTTTATCATATCCTATACACGCGAACGTTTTAAAACTAGTATTGTTTATCATTATAAATATGTAATTTTCTTTATTCTGATTGGCCAACGCACGGTTTATCAAAATGCGTATTTTTCCTAAGCTCAAACCATTTACAATAATAATAATAATGATAATAATTATAATAATAGTAATAACAATAACAATAATAACAACAATAATAATAATAATAATAATAATAATAGAAGTGGATTTCAAACGGAATTGAAATGCAAAGAATCTGAGAGACTCGAAAGAGATAAAGATGTACGGGGCAATTTGTGAGAGAAATGCCCGATACAGTTGAGAAGAAAGAATTTGGAGATGGCTAAGAACTGGTGATCTGAAAGTAAAAACAGAAGCCCTAATTTGTGCTGGACAAGAACAAGCTTTAAAAACCAACAGCGTTATATACCATGTTGATAAGTCAATTAAATCTTTGTAGACTTTGCGGTGAACACACTGAAAGCGTCTCCCATATTGTCGCTAAGTGTAAGAAATTGGCACAGAAGGAGTACAAGAAGGCATAATAACGTGGCGAAAAACGTACATTGGAAATTGGGTATACGTAAAAAAATATGAAGTGGAGAGTAAGGAAAAATGGTATGAGCATGTACCACTCGGTTGTGTGGAGAATGATAAGATCAAATTGCTGTAGGACATCAATGTACAATGTGACCATGTTATAGAGGCCCGAAGACCAGATATTATTATAGTAGACAAAGAAAACAAAGTGTGTGCCATCATTGATGTATCCATACCTTGTGACATCAGAGTTAGCGAGAAAGAAACAGAAAAGGTTGAAAAATACCAGGACCTCAGGCGGGAGATTGCAAAGATATGGAAAATGAAAGAGGTGAAGGTGGTGCCCATTATCATTGGGGCTCTTGGAAGTGTGTCAAAAAGCCTGGGTCATTGGATCGACAAGCTAGGTATAAAGATCAAGACTGAGTTTTCACATAAAACGGCTCTAGTGGGAACGGCAAGAATTTTACGAAAAGTGCTAGAATGCTAGATACAAGAAGAAAGGACTTGAGAGACCTCTGGTCATTGGCTATGACTCGCTCTCTAAGGAATTCAACGGCATAACATCTGCCAGTGCTATAAGCAATTTTTTACAATAAGAATAATAATAATAACAAAAATAATAGGGATAATAATAATGATGATATAATAGATGTTATAATAATAATAATAATATAATATAATAATAATAATGATGATGATGATGATGATGATGATGATGATAAATTTTATTAGGCACAGTTGTAGTTACGTCCAGTGTTCAGAGATAGGCAAGATTTTCTTAAGCAATAATTGATCACAAAGAAAATTTAATGGAACGTCAAACCAGTTGTAATTATATTAAGCACACATAACACCTGAGAGTCATAAAGTCTCTAATCACCCTTGTTGTCGAGGATGCTAATGGATGGCATCAACACCTCGTGCTTTCTTTGCCGAATGTGTTGAAAACTTGCAACAAATTAAAACTACGGGAATATACCGATCCCAGAAATTTAATAACGTGAAATTTTTAATTCAAAATGAATATGGACTGCTTAAAACGTACCCTCTTTTTCTTTCTTTACTGCTTTTCAAGCAAATTTATGGATTTGTAATCTCAAAACACATGCAGATTCCCTCTTCATATGCTTTGACTCTAAAGGAGCACATTTTCGCTACAGTTTCAGCGCTTGTACCGTCATGCACTCATAAAGATTTGCCCAACTTTTGCTTTCCACCAATTCAAAGACCTTTCTTTCAGCATTCAGTCACCGAAGTTTTGAAAGTTTAAAGATATAGCACATTTGCTTAAAGACATTTTGGAAGACCCATTTTTATAAACACACAATGTAGATGTCGAGAATAAAATTATTTGGAGAATGTAAAATTGTGTAATAAACTCAAACTCGGTCAAACAGCAGCCAAAAGAGTGTTTTTAAACAAGGATTAGGAGTTATTTTTGATTAGAGGTGCTCCAATGTTTATCATGAAACCACTAAATTGGCGCCAAAAATCACTGAAAATGTCTGAATGGCCCTTTTGGCGGTGTCCGGTAATTTGCATATTTGTCTAAAATATAACGATATTTGACCATGGTACTATATCATGGTACGTATTTACCCATCCAAAGTAATTTTGTTTTGATTTTTAAAACTATGAATCTCTATTATGGTTATTAATCTTAAAGATAAGTTGCTTGAAATTTGAACAAAATTATAAGGTTGCCACTGCATTTTAAAAAGTCGGTCGCAAATTTGGGCGTATTTTTCGAAAACTGTTCTACAGCGGCACAAAATTTTACGTCTTGATGAACATTAAAATGCTATCACTGCGGGGCAGATCACTGAGATTTATTGACTCAAGATACTACCTGGGTTACGCGAGGGCAACATCTGAGAACTAGGGCGTGGCCCTAAGTGAAAGTCAAAAAGTATATTTTTACATGCTCTTCACAAAATAGCCGCAATCATCAATGAACTCAATAAAAAAAATTGTTTAGTCAACGATTTAACCACTGCGCCTGTTACAAGACGGCTTCAACTGCTATTCACAACTGTTTCACTATTCAAAACCTCGGCACTAGATGTAATTAAAAAAACTGATTAACAAATGATAAAAATTAAAACATCATTATTTAGTTTAATGAAAATTAAAAGTAAAATACTGGCAGGGCCGTAGCAAGGGGAGGGGCCGGGGGGGGGGGCCGTGCCCACCCCAGTTTTTTCCCCAATTTAGCGGCTACTACTGCTTCGTAGAAAGCGGTAATTACTGACCATGTCAGGGTAAACGACTGGTACATCAGTCCATCCGTTCGTCTGTCAGTTTTCCACATTTTCGGATAATTTGGAAACCAATCATATATTTAAGTTTCGTAAGTATTCGCATGGGTATTTTGGGTAAGTATTTTGTGCAGGATAGTTTCGGGAAACCCGAAGATTCCCGAGATTCCTGGTTTGCAGTTCAAAGGAAGGAGTTTTAAACTTTTAGTGTTCAATTGACAAAACCAGGAATGCAGTGTGAGTGCTGTCATTGCTGTATAAATGAAACAGAAAATGTGTGGCTTCTCACTAGACCCTTAAGTAATACTTAGGGCGCGCTAAGTTTTTCTTAGCAAAAAATTTGTATGTGAAGGCCTAAAGAAAAAGTTAAGAAAAATTTCTTAGCATCCAATTAAATGCGGCAACATGAACGTTCTCTTCTTAAGATAAGAACAGAAGAAAACGGGGAGTCCCTCTTTTATTTTTACCTCTCGGCGGATTACTGAGAGAAAAGAGCGACTAGTCAGATGAAAAACAATTGTCCTTCCAGAACAGTAGTCCTTCCAGATGCAAAGACGTTATTGTTTTGTTAGTTTGTTTATGTTTTGTAATGAATCGTTTTTGTTTATCACTTTGGCAAAGGCACGTTCTTAATAAATCTTAACATGGTTACATCTAATTTGCTGACTGCGATCTCAGCCAAACGGACCAGACAAAACTGTCCATAAAGCGAAATTTGAATAGCATGTAACATTATAGTTATTATATTAAATTTTAGACATGAGACACAACAACCATGGACAACTTTCTAAACATCAAGAAAATCGCAGAAACTGAATTTTTCTAATAATAATAATAATAATAATAATATAATTTTCACAACATTTGTAATGGTAACGGCAATGAGTAGAGTCCATTTCTGTCTGTTATCACTATTTGTTGCTGATTGGTCAGAAATCCTGAAGCCCTGATTGTGATTGGCTCATTCAACTGTCCCGATCAGTAACAGGTAGCCGATAACAAGTTATCGGATAGTTTTCCAAGGCAATTAGGGAAAAATAGAGTTCGGAATGGGCCAATCATATTTGAGGAAATTGTAATTATTATAATAAGACGATTTATAACTCGACCGTCTCACAAAAGAAATTTTAGGAAAGGCCTTTCAGGGGCTCAGTAAGTTGCTCAAAAGTGGGCGAGCACAATTAGGACCTGCCCAAGAGTGAAATATTCAGTTAACGCGATAAGATCTTACTAATAGGGCTTGTTTCCACATAAGCGTAAGCTTCGTATAAGCTGAAATCCCGAAAGTGCTGGGCAATGATAAATAGTATTTAGCGCTTTGAACTCCGTCTTACCCTAAAAAACCCAAAAGACCATAAGTATCCAATCCTTTTTGGCTAGGTTGTTCAAATGCTGGATAACTTCAACCCTAGATTCAGTAATTTCTTTTCCAAGGAAAGATTTACGGTTCTTATAAAATACTGTTCAGATTTTAATCTAATAAGCAACACGATTTTCAAAATGAGTTTAGTACAATTATTACATGTTTCGACAGTACAGGTTTCTGTCTTCCTCAGTTGTGCAAAGCTGAGCTGACAATTCTCTTTATACGCAAATGAGTTTCTCGCTATCAATGGTATTGAATACTAATAGTAAAGAAGGTCTTAAGTTTAAAGAGATAATCACATTAGAGAAAAAGCTTCAAGTTGACGTAAAATGATTTGTTGGTTTAAATTAGGCTTAGTACCCAGAGGATGTGCAAAGCCTCTTTGATTTTAAATTGCATTGTGGTTTTGGCCTGGTCTATTATTTGAAAGCAGTCGAGATGCTTACGAATGTGAGAGGTCCTATCCGTGGTAAGATGTTCGCGTGCCGGGTATTTTCGCTGACGTACCTTCTAACGTAATTATCTCTTTAAACTTAAGACCTTCATTACTATTAGTATTCATTAACCCATGCAGCCAGAAACTCATTTACGTACGTATAGATAAAATTGTCAGCTCAGAATTACTGTCGAAACATGTATTGTACTAAGCTCAAGAAAATCGTGTTGTTTATTAGATTTTATTCACTTCTGTCACTTTTCAGACCTTTTGTTCAGATATTCCTAGAAAAATTTTCCAATGCTAACATTATTGCTTGAACCGGTGTCTATAAGCTTGGAAACAAGAACAAGGACTAAAAATTTAACCCCGGGTTAGTGCTATACGGCTTTAGAACAACTGGTCCTAGGACAGTTATCACATATATTATTTATTTGTTATGACAGTTAGTGGACGAAGAACTGCTAACCGCGGAGGCAGATCATAGCAACTTATATAGTCAAGAGTTGGCCGAAAACGCGCAAGGCAGGCAGAAGTTTACCCAATTTGGTGAATGGATAGCAATGGAAGACGACGATCTGAGCGTAAAGATTGAATCCACGATGGGCAATGGCAGCAAGACATCCCTGAATATCATAATTGACAAAACTGATTAGATATCATTCGTTTGTTTTCAAACTGTTAAAGGCACAGAATCGTCAAAAAACATCTTAAATCCCGTAAAAAGAAATTTGTTATAATGTTAACAAGTCCTAATTAAAAAAAAGATAATAAAATAATTTTAAACCAATTTAGTTGTGGTGCTTTAGGATTCATTGTTAAAAAAAGGGTAAGTAATATTTTCTTGCAGCTAAATTCAGAGGCTGTCTCTCCTGAGGCGGTCCTGTTGAAACTAAATTTGTTTTACTTTTGAAATAAGTCACAAAGGGCCAACATTTAAAACTGTTGAATTATTGCAAGACAGCTCCCAACATACTAGTTTGATATCTATAAAACATTGGCGTTTGTAGGTGAGACCGCTTTAAAAAATAGAATTCTTCTCAGTAAAGCATGGATTTTGAATAACTGACCTCCGCTCAGATGCCGGACAAATAATTTGATTGGGGTGAAACGGAACTCAATGGGCCCGGTCACTGTTCTGCGCATTCTCTGGAAACTTGAATTTTTAAAATCTGATCCGGCCCGGAACGATCGACATAAATTGTGTTGCCCTTCTCAATCTTAGATTATCTCTTTCGCATTTTTACATTATTTGTCAAGAATCACCTTTTTTGTTTCACAAATTATCACAGTATTTTTTACTTATTTTACTGTATTCTTGCCTAAAAATAAAATCCTATCAATTCAGTATCGATGACCAAGCCGTTTCGAAGAGATGTTTTGAGGTGCAGTAGTGGGTAGATGATTTAAAACGTTATGACGTTTAGGCCACCACCGTCATCATTGGTTGTCTTCACGAGCTCACGACCCTGGGAAATTCGTGGAATTTTCTCCAGCGACACAGACTTCACACCTCATCAACTCGCCTTCGAAATCAAATGTAACGGCAGTTCTGTGATTGTTCGTTTGGTTTATATCGCTGTCTTCTTGTCCACGAATAGCCGTTCGTAACTTCACGCAGAACCTTAAAAAGTACATCATAAGCAAAATTAAACGTAGTTCAAGTCAGTAATACAATTTCTTAACTTGGAGAAAACATTTAATGTTATAACTTTAAGTTCACAACACATTTGAAATAGCTTGGAAAAAACTTGAAAAAGCCTTAATATGCCATTGTACCTAAGCAGTAAATAACAGTATTTAAAAAACAACTAATTCAGCTGACAACAAAATAATGATACTTGTTTTACTAAAATTCTTGTTCTACCATTGTTGTTCAAAGTTTTGAGAACTGCTTGCTTACTTCAAAACTCTGATATTCCTGCAATCTGAATAGTGAAGTGTGAGTTCTGCTGCACTTATAAATTGCTCCAAAACTAATCACAAGTTACCGCTAGCACTCCTTTACCGAACAACTTAGAGGGATTCAGAAAATTCTAAAGCAGTTAATCTTACTGAATTTAAAGTCCGAAACGTGATCCTACCAGCTCTGAAGCAATATTTGTCCAAATTTTGAATTGTCCTTGCCGCGGCGAACAGCTTTTCCCAATGAGAAGTCAACAAGCTACTCAGAAACACAATTCACAGGACTGATTATAAAGAAAGCCGTAATTCCCAAGTTATGACTAAATTTGAAGTCAAAAGTTTGAAAATGTGCTTGTATTCGCACCAAATTTACGCTTCGCTTGCTTCAGTTTTTTTTCCCGCCATCTGGGAATTTCAACTCACGCGCCCGCGTTGAAAGCACCAGTACTGCGCATGCTGGAAAAAACATGACACAAAAAATAATAAAAATAAAAAAACGGAGCCATTCCTTGACTCGTTACCTACTGGCACGAGTAATAGATAGATAGATAGTTTATTGGGAAATTATATGGCAGCTAAAAAGCTGAATTGCATAATTATTTACAATTGATATATAGAAAATAATTACAATATTTAAAATACATAAGCGAACCTAAAATAATTTCGTTTGCTATGGAAACTAGTGGTCGACATTGTCCGATCCTAAATCTTGCTCCATCTCTTAGAATTTTCTCATCAGTTCTGCTCTAGTCTTTATGTATTCTTTCATAAAACTTTTAAAAAACATGTTGAAGCACTTATTTTTTACGCTGTCAAATTCTCCCCTGCAGATGTCAGTGGAACTCGCTGGACGATTTTGATTGAACGAAAAACAAAGCTGCTGTCAGATTTCGGCTCAAGTTTCGATCATGCGCAGAACCGTGACTATGCTCATTTCAAAACATTGCGTTATCGATGAATTTCTGCATATTTTATTTACTTGAGTGTTAAACCGCAACACTTTCAGTGATGGCGACTAACATCTGGGAAAAACTGCCCCCGATCTAAAACAAGTAAACAAAAATATATTTAACAAAAGGTCCAAAAGTTACCTATTACTAAAACAAAATGGAACTCTTGACACGAACTGCTAACCTTCCCCCATATGTGTGCTTCTTGCTTTTGTGCTATGTGTTATGCGTGCTTTCGCTCTGTTATTCATCTTCCTTTGTTGTTTAAAGCTACATATTTTCAATTTGACACATATTCTGGTTAGGGACCTAACTTGAAAACAAATTTTGGTTCATTTAGGCCCTAGGCATTTCCTTACATATATACTTCTATATTTCCTTTACATATTAATTTCAAAATTTAAACATACCAACAAGCAATGAAATATAGTATATTTTTTTTCCTGTAAAAGATAAAATGAAAGTGCGAATAAATTATTGTTGTTGTTGTTGTTGTTGTTGTTGTTATATATTCTATACCATCTCGCTCGAGTTGTGACATGAGGTACATTTTCTAGACATGAAGTGATTATCATGAAGTCATTTATTCAAATTGTTTCAGACTGTTTTGTTCGTGGAATTTAACGTCATTTTTAGGTGTGGTGTGAGCTTGGTTATGCATATTGTAAACTTTGCCTCCAGATTTTTTGATCACCACCCAGACTCAGTGTATCAATGAACTTGATACACTTTTACACTCGCGGTTGTCATGTAACTAATACTTATTATATGACCTTGCAACTTCCTGCATTCTAATTGGTCGACGTGCGGTCCGTCAAAATGCGTATTCCAACCACGGACCGTATACGTGCCTATTAGGATTTGCCGGTGCGAGACTCAGATTTTGAACAGGATACGTGCAAGACTTGCAAACCTTTTTAAGAGAAGGGAAAACATTTTCCCCTAAGAAAACTTTCAGTTTGAATTTCACTTTTAAATTTTTTTAAAAGAAGCAAAAACGGATGAAGAGTATTCTCCTAGCAAATTTTACAATCCTGACAAAGCTTGCTTTATCACCCCGACGAGGCGCTCGAATTGCCCACCCCACCAGGGTGCGCCGCTCAGACGTGGTCCTCGAGCAAACCCATCACCTCTTCTTCCTTGCGTAATTTTCGGAGCCACTTGTTTGCTGCGACAAAGGCCCCTCCGTTATCTGAGTAGATCGCTTTCGGCCGTCCCCGTCTGGCTATGAATCGTATAAAGGCTCTGATGAACGTTTCGGCTGTCAAGTCTGGTAACACTTCTAGAAGGACCGCTCTGGACAGGCCGCAGTCCCACAGCAGGAAATAAGCTTTGCCTTCTTTTTTACCCTTGCGGTATTTCACTGGCCCGGCATATTCGACGCCGATCAAAGGCATTCGCTGGCGTGATTCGGTATGTTGGCAGGTTCCCCGGGATGGGCTTTGTCATAAGTACGGCCTGGAACCTTCGACACCCGATGCAGTCTCTGCTGACTGCCTTGGCCAGTGACCTCAAGCCGGGCACCCAGTACGGGTGTCTCTTACGGCCACCACAGTGGATGCTACGCCCCCGTGAAGGTTCTGTAAATGTTAGTGCTCCACAGTGGAGTCAGTCTAGACCTAAATGGGAGATAAATTGGGTGTTTTCCCTGAATGCGTCCTCGACACTCGAGGAGGTCTTCAGAGTTTATCTGCAGGTTCAGTTAATTGCTGGTGTTCTCGTGCCAAACTCGCAGCTGGTTTTGTAGTTGTTCTCGCTCGATCCACCAGTTTAGTTCGTAGCTAGTTTCCTCAGCGGTTAGTGGACCCTTCACTTTCGTCGCCCACCTTCTCATATAGGCTTGTATTCGCAAAACCTTTCTGAGTCTGTGTTTTGCGAGCATTAGATCAAGGTCATCTGTTGGCGTTCGCAGAGCAGTGAACATCACTCTTTTGATAGTCTTTGCTTCCGATTTACTTTCTGGGCTGCTGCAAACTGTTGGATTCTCGGGCCAATCTGCCTCGTTAGCCAGCCACTCTGGTCCGTTACGCCAGAGATTGTTCACTTGACCCCCTCTGCTTGCGAGGTCTGTTGAGTTGTCTCCTATTGGCACGTGATGCCACTGGATCTCAGGATGTTCGTGAAACTTTTGCACCCGGTTGTTCACGAACTGCTTGTATTTACCTGTCCCTTTCAGCCAGTATAGGACGACGATACTATCCAACCATCCATATATCTTTGTCACGGGCAGGTCTTGTAGTGCATTCTTCACGCTGGTCACGAGGTTCAGTGCCATGTGTGCTGCTATCAGTTCGAGTCATTGTATAGTTAAACCCTGCTTTTCTAACCTGGCCTTTGCCGCAACTAGTCTCACTGTTACACCAGACCTTTCAGTTGTCACACTGTGGACAGCTGTCCAGACTCCGTTGGCCGACGCATCACCAAATGCGTGTAGCTGTACTTTCTCAATCGGTTCTTGTGAGCTGTTATAGGTCTTGGGAACATCATAGCAGTTGGAAGACTACTTTCCCACTTGCGCCACGCTCCTAGGATGTCAGAAGGTAACTCGTCCCAACCTGTCTTTATCTTGCATTAGTGCCTGTACAACATCTGTCCCTGTAATGATAAAGGTGAAACCAACCCCAAAGGGTCACAGATCTTTGCGAGTTGGCTCAACACTCCCCTCTTAGTCGGAGGAGAGAGTTAAGCTGGCAACTCCACACTGATCGTGTCTGCTCGCTTGTTCCATCTCACCCCAAGCAATTTGCAGTCACTGGGTTCGTTCCCAGTTGTTCTTTGGCATACGAAGGGTCTGTGCCCCCCCTTCTGGCTGCGGAGTGTCAAGTGAGCTCTCATTGGAACTCCTTTCATTTGTGGTGGGTGAACGTTGCATGCCTCCATCGCTTTCTTGGCAAACTCCCTTCTCTGCTTGGCTTCGTTGACTGATGATCCCCCTGTCAAGAGGTCATCTACATAGAGACTGCGGCGGAGCAGATCGATTTCCTTTGAAATCTTGTCTTACAAGGTTGGCTTCAATGACACTGCCGAGGAGGAATGGGGACGAGGTGAGCCCGAGCAAGGCCCTTCATAAAACGGTACGTCTCCACCGGATGATCGTTGTCTACACGCCAGTGGAACCTAAACGCATCGCGCTCTTCCTCTCGAATCCGAACCTGCCAAAAAGCCTTAGCAATATCTCCAATCACCACAATAGGGTAGGAGCGCTGTTTCATCATCACATTCCACAGCCTATTCAGGAGTGGAGATCCAGGGTATAGACAGTCATTGAGTGACGGCACATTGGGTGCTGCCCTCGCTGATGCATTTTAGACCACTCGTATCTTGGTTGAGGCTGCTGCTTCCCTCACAACCGCTTTGTGTGGGATGTAGAATTCTCTTCCATTGGCCACAACCGGCGCATGCTTAATGATTCCCTTTGCTAACTGGTTTCGTATGATCTCATCATAAGGCTCCACGAGGTTGGATCTTTTGAGTCGCACCAGTAGACTTTCCAATCGTTGCTTGCTGCTTTCCTCGTTGGTTAGTAGCTCCGGATGATTACCCTTCTAAGGTAAACCGATCTCGTACCAGCCCTCTGGTTGTCTTATGAGTTGCTTTTTAACTCTTGGTGGACGATAGTTTGACTGTGCTCTGGACCATCGGATAATCCGAGCACGTCGAGTGGACACAACTTGTCGTAATTGTTGTGGTAGGTATGCGCTACCATCACACATCTTTGGTTAAATTCGTACTCAGGAGACATAATGTACCACCCAAACTTTGTCAGTTCCGCGATGGGGCCCCGATGCTCGGCGGAGTCTTGGCTTCGTTACTGTTTTAATCTTTGTGTACACATCCTTGCCTAGAACAACGTGAACAGGCACTTGGGCTCTCTTATCATTGTCTAGCATGTGTACTCCTTTTAAGTGCTCGTAGGTGCTAATCAATCTATTATATTCAGGATTGTCAATCATCAACAACGGACCAGGCTTGTCGACACGTGTTAATTGAACTAATGTGCTATAAATGTCATCAAGCGCCGTAATATCTACTTCGTAAACACTCAGCCGCACGCGTGATGTGGTTAACATTATGGATATTGTGGCTTCGTCACTTCTGATGGGTTGTTGTTTCAACATTCCCACAAATGAGCCGACATGTATGACGTTCCCGACCGGGAATCCACCAACGCACGCGTAGTAATTCTTTTTGACTTTCACGGTCAAAACAGGAAATTTCCCTTCCTTTGTTAGTTGGGTTTTCAACATATTTTGAGTTTCTAATGCAGTTTGGGGTTCAGTTTCACATATTGATGTGTGGTGTTTCCCATCACAGCGTACACATCAGTATGTTTGCTCGGGCACTTATTGGCTCGGTGTTTACCGTTAGCGCAATTAAAACAGAGCCTTTTCTTGGTGAGAATAGCTCGCCGTCCCTTCACATTCGAAACCTTGTCACATTCTGACATTTTGTGGTCGGCATTTCTGCACTATGTGCAGTTTGTTGGCTTGAATTCTCTAGCTTGGCATGATTTGCGAAACTTAACTTCCCTGCCTGCGACCCACATTTTTGTCTTCATGTTCAGCTTGAAGAACTGTGTTTCATTTTATCCACTGGTCGAGGTGTTCTAACAACTCTTCAAATCACTTTAGGTCAGTTGGCAGCTTTTCAAGAGTGATGATGATGTGTACCACAACATAGTGTTCCTTGCCCATAGTTTTCAAAGAACGAACTGCTGTGTCAAGCTTTGTGTAAAATTCCTCAATCTTTTTCACGTTCGTTGAGGTTATTCGTGGTAGGCCTGTGATTTCTTGTACGAATGCTGTTAGAATCATTCCTTCACTTCCTAACTTGTTTTGGCTTGCTTATACCTCTCTTCTGTAAATGGCAAACCCGTGATTGTCGCTAGTGGTTTTGGCGTCAAATAGGCAGGCAGATATGATAGTTTTTCAGTGGTCGCGATTGGCTTTTTCTCTACATTTTCGACGAACTCGCTCCAAAATCTTGGCCAGTCTAATTTGTTCCCGTTGGGCTGTTTAATTTCCATTTTTGGCAGCATTGAGGTCTGTGGTTGATTGCTCTGCAGAACTGTTGGCTGAGGCTTCTTGGCCGTTTCCAACTTTAGTTGTTGGATAATGATTATAATAAATATTTCATTTGTATGGCGCAAATTTAACATAGTTTTTAATGCGCCTAACAATAAAATTCCTAATTGACTATCATCTCAAACTGGAGGATTTCTTCTTGTTGACGTTGTCTTTCCTCGAGTTTTCTCTACGCTTCTCTTTATTCTCGCTTTTCTTTCTCCTGACGCTCGTTTTCAGCTTTAGTCGATTTTGTCTCATTAAACTATCCGACAATCTCTGTAATGTCTTGGTAGGCGACTTTCAACTGCTTCTCTACAATCTCTGACCATTCAGCGATTTCCTTAGGCTCTTTTTGCTCTTGGAACATTTTTGCCTCAACCAGAATTCTGTCTTTCTGGCATTTTTCCTCTTGCGCCTTCAACGCCTTTAACTGGCGATTCTAAATCAGCGCTTCTTGGTTGCCTTCTGCAACTTTTGTTTTCTTGGTTAAGAATTCCAAGTTCTGTAGATTGACCTTCAGAGTAGCCATTCTTCCTTCTAAGTCCTTCGTAGGGAGGTGCCACGTATTGAAGATTTTACCTCAGTGTATCAATAAACTTGTGTTTAATTATAAAAATTCGCGCTTTTACACTCGCGGTTTGTCATGTAACTAATACTTAATATCGTTCAATTGCGTAATTGTAATAAATTTCCATTACAAATTCAATATATTTCCTTATGGTGTGAGCTACCGTAAATCCTTGAACAAGCTCCGCACTTCGAATAAACGCCGCACCTCAAATAAGCGCCGCACCTAACCCCACCAACTTAATAAGCGCCGCCCTCGAATAAGCGCCGCACCAAAATCTCGGTGTAATTAATAAGCGCCGCGGCACTTAATCGAGGATTTACGGTATTTGTTTAAACAAAGGATATTTCAATCCCATTATCATCCAGAAACCACGTTTGATCTTTACGTTTGATAATTTTGATGGGACAAAACACAATGCCCAATGT
>JAOEJH020239592.1:0-13606 GCA_025448215.2 Palythoa grandis
TAGTGGAATAACGCCAAAGACCTGAGCTTCTAGAAATATTTAGGTTTTGGAGCCTATAGAATCCTATTATCAACACTTCTAGAGAAACATTTTTCTGTGCTAGAAGGGAAGGAGGGGGGCTAAGCTGTCTCTCCTGCCAGCCCACCTCACTCTGTAGACCTCAAGCTACTCTATAGTTCGAGCCAAACTAAAATAGTTTTATTTTTGTTGTTGTTCGTGTGTTCAGTGAGATCATTACGTTCGTTTACTGCTCATAACCGCGGTATAAGTAAATTTTTGATATGCTGTTCATCCTCAGGGACACAGATGAGCCCAATATATCGACCTGCATCAAATGGAAAGTTCTGCCAAGTTTCAGGAAAAACTCGACTGAAAGCTTAAATTTTATTGAGTGCGGCAGGCAATGGAATTGAGCCTGCGCCAAAGGTGTAAATAATTATCATTTGGGGAAGGGGGGATGGGAGGGTGAGGGCTCGGGGGCCATACTAAGATGATGTTACACGAAACAAACACTGCTTTTACGGCATTGCACAGGCTACATGATCGAATTCCTTTGAAGTCCTGAATAGACCTTATTCATGATGACGTCACAAGTGCATCAAAGTGAGGCTTGGTGGTGAAATGCGATGTGCGATCTCCATAGTTTTGACTTCGATTTGACTCTCTTTACAGTTTAGCATTTCTTTGTGTCTGTTCTCTTATGTTTATTCACTGGAATATTCGTTAAGCTGCATGTAGAAACTAAGTATCACCATCAAGCCTCATTTTTGTGCAGGAAAGCGCTATTGTGACGAAATCATGAATAAGGTTTATTGTTTAAGGCCTTTCTTTCGTAGTTGCTTGAACAGCGTTTCATGACATAATTTTCCAATGTTTTCAAGCGTACGGTTGATTTTGAAGATATTTTGACGCTCGGTTACTTTCAGATCAGCATCTCATCTATCTTGCTGTTTGTTTTTTTCAGTATGGTTAACTTGGATCCAGTTTAACCGAGTTAAAGTTTGTCATCGAGAGGACAAGATAACAAGTTACTAGGCCACCAACAGAGAGAACGACTGACATACAAATAAAGCATGGATTTGTGGCGGAAACCGTTCAAACTTTAAAAGCCGATGACATCGAGACCGATTTTGCTTAATACTTCAAGTATGCCACGTGAAACTACACGATTAAAGAAAACATCGAAACCTACAAAACCTAGCAACTTGATATTACTGCTCGTAATTGTGGGTTGCAAGTATCCACCCCCCATATTTCTGATTTGCTCTTTAATTCTTTCTGCAAGTTATTAGGATTCTGTTTTCTCCACCTTAAACTTTGTGAACAGAAAACAATTAAATGTTCCTCCTTGAAGTTAAACAGATAATAAGAACATTTTTGTAGTCACGTCCTCGTGATTCCCAGAACTCTAAAGAAGTTCTTCTCACGTTTTGTTTCTAGGAAAAATTACGTGCAGGTGCTCAGCGCGACGCATTCCAAAGTGTAGTTGTTGTATAAATTTGCCATTATTCTTTCACTTCGTCGTCAGAGTCCCCGTCCTCATTGCTCAAAGTCCCTTAAAGTTTGACTTTACATATTTTTAACAAATGTCTTTCCAAAAATATATATGGAATACGTACTAGTTTAAAACTCGAAGGGTGAAGGAGTGGAATCACTAATTCTCTTCATTTTGTCAGAGTAAATTGATTTTTATCCTACTTACTTTAGGGCTCAGATTACAGAGAATCTTTTTATATTTTATGCTATATCACTAAGTTAAAGTTACGACTTTCAGTGAATTTTCTACCAGAAAAAACTTTCTTAGTTAACAAGCCTAAGCCTGAGCTTAAATGTGTATGTCGCATCCCACAAGCGTTACGCCTAAGGCTGAGCTTGTTCTTCAATTGCTCTTAGATTTTGGCAACTTTGAGCGTCGTTATTAAAGGATTGTATAGTTCAACGTTTCATACTGCGAGAAGTTTTCAACTAATACTCGCTGTTCACAGTTAGCACGTGGTGTAAGACTTGAAGTAGATGATCACTCTTTAAAACATCTACGTTCAAAGATCTAAGATTCGAGCTGCTCGTGTAGAGACAGAATACGAAGAGTCTTGGACTCGTCTATACGATGCTGATGATTTAAGAGATTTGTTTTTGCATATGACTTTTTCCTCTACTGGTCTAAATAAATGACTTAAAATTAATAGAAGCATTTTATCAGTGAGGCCAGGTACACTTGTACGGCTTGGAAGGAGGTCCCTTTAGGCACTCGTCAAGTACTTCACATCCCTCTGGCGACCAATTCTTGCAAAGGAAAGGTAGAAAAAACTTATAAGTACAGAGCTACAAGGTAACTTGGTGGATCATTATCTGACCAAAGAACCAAAGAATTATAGAAATAAACATACAAAGTACATATTTTTATATTTCCAACTCGGATTTTTTCCGAACAAAACTCGAACCCAAGTCTTTATGTTTTCTAGTCAGGCATGCTAACCACTACACCATCAGGGACTACCACTTTGCCTCTTCAAATCTCCCTCCCAATTCTTCCACCAAAATTCTGACTAAACAGCCCCCACAAGGGCAGATGCAAGGGGTAATCCTCGCTACCCGTGTGCCCAGTAACAGTGACGGCAAGTTACCAATAGCAAGCATGTGCTGAACTTGTGGAGGGTGTTTGTACAAAAAGGAGACAAATGACATTCAATGAATGAAACATCATCATATGCTAAACATCCTCTGTGACACTAACCATCACGGCTGCATCGCATATGTTCAACTGTGGAGTCCCAGGAACCAGATTCTTCTTGTGTTGCAACACAATTTGTTCGATCTGCTTCATCGCTTGTTTGTATTCAGTGGTTCTTTTCCTAAAAAAACTGCGCTTTACTAAATTTCTTATTAAAGGTAAAACCGCTATCTTAACTTTGCTAGCGTAACTTAGAATGAATGTTCCGCCTAATAGACAGACCTAGTCTATATTTAGATGCCAGCCCTGTGGTTAGAGCATCCTTCGTGTGACCAATCAGAGGTCCATGGGCTTTGTAATGTCAACCGTTCGCACAAGGTAAATAGACTAATATCACCATTGCTTGTTCTTCTAAACGGCTTTAAAAATTACTTCAATAATAATTGGTTGGTCCAAAACTCGCTTTATGATCTAAGTGAAAACCGGACCATTATTCTTGACGTTCAAGAAAATTTTCTCACGAACGCTGAATAAATAGTTACTTGAGTTTTTTTCACGCTAACTCACGTGCAAATAATTTAAACTAACGAATTCTGATTGGACGTTATTTTGGACTACTGCTTAGCACTCCGTGTGAGTTCCTTTATAAGGTGGGATATTCACTTTAGTCACCAATGATAGACATGGAACTAGCTGGGCATTCTGATTGAATGTTATTTTTGACTACTGCTTAGCACTCCGTGTGAGTTCCTTTGTAAGGTGGGACATTCACTTTAATCACCAGTGATAGACATGGGACTAGCTGGGCATTCTGATTGGATGTTATTTTTGACTACTGCTTAGCACTCCGTGTGAGTTTCTTTGTAAGGTGGGACATTCACTTTAATCACCAGTGATAGACATGGGACTAGCTGGGCATTCTGATTAGATGTTACTTTGACTACTGCTTAGCACTCTGTGTGAGTTCGTTTATAAGGCGGGACATTCACTTTAATCACCAGTGATAGACATGGGACTAGCTGGGCATTCTGATTAGATGATATTTTGACTACTGCTTAGCACTCCATGTGAGTTTGTTTATAAGGTGGGACATTCACTTTAATCACCAGTGATAGACATGGGACTAGCTGGGCATTCTGATTAGATGTTATTTTGACTACTGCTTGGCACTCCATGTGAGTTCGTTTATAAGGAGGGACATTCACTTTAATCATCAGTGATAGACATGGGACTAGCTGGGCATTCTGGTTGGACGTTATTTTTGACTACTGCTTAGCACTTCGTGTGAGTTCCTTTGTAAGGTGGGATATTCGCTTTAATCACCAGTGATAGACATGGGACTAGCTGGGCATTCTTTGTTCCTTTATAAGACGGGAGATTCGCTTTAAAAACAAACAAATTTGTTCTATCAGCCTAACGGTAACTATTGCCTATGTAATACTGACCAATTTACTCTTATGAAAACCAACCTTTACGAAGTTTGCACGTTTGTTTAGTGTTGTCTGTGAGTGTTGCTTGGCAATGCATAGTGAAACTGACTAACGTTGTGTGACATCGAAACGTCATTGTTGCCACACAAATAAGAACTCAAAATTCCTTGACTTTTCCCTAACTTTTCCCTGACAAGCGTAACTTACAAAAACCTATGTAATCCTCGGTTAGAAAACACACTTTTTCTAGCAGATATTATTCTGAACATTTTTACGGTGATGTAGAATACTTCATAGAAAATCATTTTTCCCTGATCATAAACCCTTGTTATGCGCCCGTCATCTTGGATTGAAAACGAGGCTGGATGAGCAAAATAGAGAAAGGATTGCGTCACGTGGAAATGTCGAGTCTTCTTGGTCGAAATCGTTGGAATATCTACCAACAAGTTGTCTGGATTTTGCTGAAAAATGAGCAAACATGAAAGCTAAAGTCCTGCGAAAAGTTAAGGTTTGCCCATTCAGCCTCGTTTTCAATCCAAGATGGCGGAAGCGTGATAAATGT
The DNA here is from genome assembly GCA_025448215.2 of Palythoa grandis. Lineage (NCBI taxonomy): Eukaryota > Metazoa > Cnidaria > Anthozoa > Zoantharia > Sphenopidae > Palythoa > Palythoa grandis. The sequence continues at coordinate 4,664 of JAOEJH020239592.1, forward strand.
CAATAAACACTAAAATTTGGTGAACCAGCGTAATGTGATGTCAGCTTAACTATCTCGTAATCATGAAGCAGCGTCAACATAAAAATGTAAAGAAAAGCCTTACCTGATAGGGAATTTTTCACCCGGGTCCCTTCCGAGATGGAAAAGCACGGGAGACGTCGTATAGTTCATCTGTATATGTGTTGTGACACCAGTTACGTTTTCACCCGGGCAGAAATCGACACCAAGCTGAAAAAGATCAAAGGCATTAGGGACCAAATAACAAAAAGGAGATAGCAAAAGAAAGCGTGTGTTTGTCACTGGACGCACATTCAAGTCGCTCTTGACGGCAAATTTTGGACGTTGGATGCAAATTTTCAATAGGCCTTTTGCAGCAAGTGATCACATGGTACAAATAATGCTATTCTGGTGGGCAAAAAAATGCGACAGACACCAAGACAAGGCACAATTAACTAGAAAAGTGTGATCTTTCTTTGTTTACATTTCCCAGTGGAGTCCTTCACATTCCTTTGCCCACCAGAATAGCATTATTTGTACCATGTGATCACTTGCTGCAAAAGGCCTATTTCGTCTACAAAAGAAGACTACTGATTTTGTACTTCGCACATGGGCTGAGATTTAGTCAATCTCAATCTGATGACTCTGAGGGTTTTTTCCGGGAGCTGGTTTCCATCCATCCATGAAGTTAACTTTCACGCCAAGATCTATGTCATTTCCCTAGTTAGTTTTATTGCTGAATACATCGAGACTTAAACTTAGAGTTAAAGTTAGTTTATCATCATCACCATCATCATCATCATCATCATCATCATCATCATCACTATCATCACCATCATCACCATCATCATCATGACCATCACCATAATCACCACCATCATCATCATTATCATGATCATGATCATGATCATCACCATCACCACCACCATCACCATCATCACCATCATCATCATCACCATCATCATCATCACCACCATCATCATCATCACCATCACCACCATCATCATCATCACCATCACCATCACCATCATCATCACTAGCCGTAACACTTCCGTCGTTTTACATTATTAACTGATGTGTAAACTTTTCAGCTTCGAAATACTATGAAAGGAATACTTAGTCAACTCAAGTTTCTTTTATCAGAAGAAAAAAATTTCTCTGAGTCCCTAACGGGAATCGAGCCCATAACGTTACGACTACCGATCACACGCTATAGGAACTCAACTGAATACAGCGTCTGACCGGCATTCAGCTTAAGGGTCAATAAGGGGTCAAGGGTTCGATTCACGTTAGCGACACAAGACAAAGAAGCTTCTGTTGACTAAATATTCCTTTCATGCTTTTACATTGTTGCAATTTTTATAGTATTCGATAAAATTTAGGTAGCATTAAGTAATGAGTTTGGAAAAGATTTCAACAAAACACTGTCACAATACACAAACTAAAAGTATTGCGGTAGTAAATTTATGATCAATTGTTTATGCCAGTAAACACTAACCTGGAGATATTCATGCCAGCTGTTTGCCCATGTCCAGTAGTGAGCTTTGTACAACCCACTTCTGACGGCCATCATCTCGTTTCCACGGTAGTAAAACACAGGCCTGCAATAACAAGGTTAGGACGCGTGTAATCAAAGCTTTAGAGTTTCTATAGAATACTCTATTCCTACAAGTATTCGGAATATCTGTGCCGACACCAGCATCCAAATTTGTGCAACGTACAGAAAAACCTAGCAAGTATAGTGATTAACTCTCGGCGAGGGTGTGTGTCTGTTTGTGTGTCTGTTAAGTCACATCTCACCTATGGAGCGTGTCACGTTGTCAGCGGACCACGAACGTCAAAAATTTGTGGGATTTTATCTGAAACCGCTCCGCTGCAGAGATACAGAATAAAACCCGTTCACGGCCAAACATAAAGTCGGCCATTTTGCTTCATGACGAAGAAAGACGGGGACGAATGTTTGAGCCGAGTCGATGGTTTGCACTTTAGTGCTTTTCTTTAGTTAAGGTGTTGTATTTATTCATCCGACTGAACTTTATGCATTCCTTAAACAAAACTCAAAGAATGGTTCAAGATTTGTTTCAAGCCAGTTATGGTTTACCCATTCTAATTCCACAAAACGGTACCCCTCTGAAACTCACCTATCTATAATTTCTTTCTTGAACAAAGCTGAGGACAAATCGATTCCATCCAGAACTCTATCCTTTGGTAGTTCAGCTCCAGCCAGGATAGCTGCGGTTGTGAAGAGATCCATAACCGTTCCAAGCTGATGACTTACCTGAAAAAAATACGTTTTTGTACGTGTGTTGTTCATGTCCATTGACGGCTCTAGTTTCAAAGACACGAAGGGACTTACAGGGCCATGTGTTCACGCGAATAGGATTGTTCCCCGTTGACAACTTGCCTAATTGATTTTCAAAACTCTTACCTGTCCAGGTTTAACATGTTCAGGCCACCAGGCAATCGATGGCTCCCGCATTTCTCCTTCAAAGGTTGTTTCTTTTCCACACAAGAATGGGCCATTACTTCCTCCTGGATAGAAAGGTGTTCTTTATTGTCAGTCTGTCATCAGTGGAAAAACTAAATTTTCGCCACACGCCATGTACATACTATGCCTTGCTTACAGGAAGGACAGCTTTATTTTATCACTGTTATCTAGGCCTATACCAATAGTAGTATAGTAGGGATGGAATTAGCTCCCTTGTTGCGTTGCAAAGGTGATGTCTGCATAAATTATCTTGGATTAAGTCATAGTTCATAAAAAATGAGCCGCACCCATAAGTTATCTTAAGAATTGCATCACACCTCATGAATAAAAGGAGCATTTTTTCTTTTTTTTTCTCCCTAACACACAAATAAAATGTGCAGCCGAACTTTTTTGGGGGGATTTCCGAATGTCTACTCTTGGTAAATTTGAAGATGTCCGAATACTCACTGACGACATACGTCTATTCTTGTCTCTAACCCACGTCACACCACTCTTGACAACGGTTGGTTTCCGCCATCTCAGTGTCCTCATGCGTAAACAAACAGAGGCTCTTGTGAAGTTGAATATGGCTTATTGTATAGTTGTTTTTTAGTACTAAAAGCGGAAAAGGAAAATGAAAACAATACAGAAATGGCCTCTCTTAACATGCATTTCACAATTCTGTGGGTCACAATAATGGCGGACAACATTGTTGGATAAGATCCAGTGAAGTCACGTGAAAGCCAAGAATCGAGATTTTTCCATTATATTTCGGCAACTTCAATAATAGGTCATTGTTTTCACAGGAATAAATAGCCAGTGTGACCACCTCATCATTGTTAGTGTAACATCCAGCGAGGAAAGAGAAAATCGGAGCAGGTGCACTCAAAATTCGCATGACATACGCAGTAAATTATGAATAGTTTGGGAATTTTACGACTACCAAACTTTTTTATAACTTTTCTTCTTTAAGGACGCCGGTTTAAAGCAGTGAGCTCGTGTGACCTAGTCAAGACTTGAGAAAGTCTGTGTAGCATGAGTCGTGACGCCATCTTTCATCATTCGGATTTCTCCGCTTTCGGAAACTAACAAATTTATTTCACCCGATGCTAACTATTGCTATAAACATGCCAGCATACCACGGGTCTTTGAGGCACGCGCTCCACCATTGTCCGAGGAGAAGAAGACAAACGTCTTATTATCGATATGAAGCTCGACCAGCCGCTGTAGAATTCTTCCCACTCCGCTATCCAACTCACGCACTGCATCACCATACCTTCAGCAGATAATAATATTAACAATACTATTAGTAAAGATAACAACTTAATAACAACATCAGTGATAAATTTATTTTTGCTACTTGTAAAAGTCGTAGATTAAAACGCGGATATGATAAAATGCGTCAAATGGTTATAGGCTTTTTGGAATTCGCTTTAAGGAGAAAATTTTTATATAATATAATCACTAGTTAAACTTTTGTTGCACAGAACAATTTTTGGTTTCTGATATTCTAATTGAACTTTCGACTCTTGATCACAATAAACTATTGTGGTCACGCTTTTCACGGGCATCAAACCTGAAAACACGTGACCACAAAGGTTTGTCCAAGGAGTGATGGAGGTTGAATCTGGTTTGAATCTGAGAAAATTTCACCAGAGCGCGAGACGAATTAGATCAAAATCATGTCATCGAATAATGTCAGTTTTTATTCAAAGAGGTCTTTTGTTTGGAACGATCAAATGAACTTTAACTTAAAATTTTCTTCTAGTCAAAATGTTGTAGTGTTTATACTGTCATTTGAAAAAGGTTTACAGGTAATTTGCTTCCACATTTTTTGGCATTCTCTTCTTTGGTTTTGGTCACTTTTGCAGTCTACTGGCTTTTTTAGACTGATGTATTTTTGAGGGATTCCCTAAGTTAACTAAACTCGACTCTAAATAACAAGTCAGTAACTATGCTCACGTCTTTTGAAAGAAAATAAACTTGATCAACTTACAGGCCCCGTTGACTAGTTCCTAGGAATGATTGGGACGCGTACAACGGTGTATGAGTAGCGTCTGGTGCCCAGTACAGAAAGAACGGTTTCCCTGATTTTATTCGACTCTCTATAAATGTTAAGGCTTCCTATAATGCATAAGGGCCATAATTAGACAGACAAAGTTTTCTTAAAAAATGAATCCTTTTACGAGCCTAAGTGGCCCATTGGAGCCGGCGCTTATCTCCGGTATCTGGACCCCGCACGTGCGCTAAGAATTGTCGATCTCAATCTAACTTAGAGGGTTTTTCTCCGGGTACTTCGGTTTTCCTCCCTTCGCAAAATCGACTCCCAGCTAATTATAACTTTCTGTTGTGAGCCAATTATAATTAGCTCACAAAAGCCACTTTAATTTACAGTGTAGCATAAAATATCCACCCCACGGAATGCTAATAAGTTATTATCAATTATTACTTACAAACGTCATTTGAAGTGGTACTACAACAAAGAAACTCTTTATTGCAGTAATGTATATAATTTTTTAAAAAGGTTTCCATTGAGCGGCACTCTAACGACAAAGAGAGTTGAATTGAGTTGAAATTCAATTTAAATTAAATTAGCATTTACAACCTGTAAAGTAGGCAGTTTGTTTACTGTGAAAGATCCGGTCCCAAAGGAGTTGAGTTCGTGTGCCGTTTACAAATTTACTTGCGCAAGCTGTAACGCTTGTTACGTGGGCCAAACTGTTAGGCATTTGAACAAGACACCCATACAAGAACACCTCTTTGGTGACAGATCATCACATATATTCAAACACCTAAATGCGTCGACTGAATGCCGTGAGGCCTCCTCAGCAGAGCGCTTCAAAATTCCGTACAGGGCTCAAACAGAATATCAAATTAAGCTTAAAGAAGCCAGGCACATCAAATCGCTAAACCCATATTAAATCAACAAGTAACGCATGCCATACTTTCTTTATCTTTATAGTTTTTGTTTTCCTTGCATTATACATTTGCACGTGCTTATAGGCTATTTAAACCAACTTCTCAAATCATTGTACATTCACACTGATGATGGCGTAAGTAACGCCGAAACATGTCTGGAAATAAACCGTCAAGGTTAAAAGTTGTCGTCCTTACTTTGAAACTACCAATTCTATTATAATAATTACAATTTCCTCAGATCTGATTGGACCATTCCGAACTCTATTTTTCCCTAATTACCTTGGAAAACTATCCGATAACTTGTTATCGGCTACCTGTTTTCGGGACAGTTGAATGACGGATCCAGGGGACCTCAAAGATTCTCATCCGCTTAGCGCTACAAGAAATTTAGTGTATACCAGCGGCTTTCCCAAAAAAAGATAGAAAATAACAACTCCCCGAATGGGGCTTTTCAGTGTTATGATTAAAATCCCCAACTGGCAGGGAGGCTGGCCAGAAGGCAATTTACACCAACGTGACCGGCGGGCAGAGGACTTGAACTCGGAACCTCCGGGGTACTAGTCAGCACTTTAAACCGCTCAGCCACACTGCCTCCCAACGAAGAACCATTGACGAGCTTACTGCCTGTCGGGATATTTGGACTGAAAGCCAGCGTATACAGGAATATCACAAATTTACAAAGCAGGTGTTTTTGAAAATCGTTTATCCTAAAGATTTATGTAACTTTTTATAAGTCAAAATAATGAGATATTGCGTTTGAAATTTACATTTTGAATTTTTGCCGAACAGGTATTTTTGCAAAAACCTCGTTGTTGTATCCTAGTTGTTTCTGAGTCAAAATGAAGGAAGGGCAGAACCAACTCCAGTGCGCATGTCATGCATGCGCTCAAATTTGGCGCGAAAATGTCCCGCCTTCAAAAGGAAGTTAAGTTATGCAATCTCTGAACATTTCAGTCAGTTTTTGAGGTATTCGTAGTTTTGAGCGTTCTTTTGCCCAAACCTCTCCACAATTGAAAACTGTTGTTGGTTTATTTGAATTTGTAGAGAGATTTTCAAAACGCATTCGCTGACGAAAAATAAAACAGCAAAAACTCGATGTGAATTTTTAACTGAGAAAAAAAGTAAGTGAAACATATGAAGTGATCTTTCTCATCTTCGCTGCCTCTGCAGAGGTTGTATCACAAAATTTATTCTTCAGGACTCGGTATTTCAATTATAATAGCAGTTGGTGCTATCATTTCTGTCTGTTGGAGTAGATACAAAAGGATTCAGTTTTCTTTCTCTTTTACTTCCGTTATAATGGCACCAATCTTGTCGATAGCTTCTAGCTGTTTTTTCTGGCTGAAGAACAGCTCTTTTTGTTCACGTAGTTCTTCTGTGTCTTTCTTAAGCTGTTTCTAAAATGAAATTGCAGCAAAAACAAATTAGTTCCTTAATTTTGGAGAAACGTCAACTTTAGTTGGAAATGATTAGATTGCGCATTTGTTTTTCACAGTAGAAAATAAAAGCCTGCGCTTGGAGTGGAACTAGCAAGAGTGACGTCACACATCCCACCGTACTTTGCGCAGGAACAAAATAGCGCTGTCCGTGAATTTCAAACGGCTAAATAGGGCAAAGAAAACGCCCTGGATCTGGAACAGACGGGCTCGAATTCCTATTCAAAGGATGGAAGAGATTCAGGGACAGTCAAGGTATTTTCTGACCTAAAATATTCATAACAGCCGTGGTTACATTTAAGTTTCAACTGCATGATGCAGAGTTTTAGCCTTAATCAAATCAAAGTTAGTGAAGTGGACTGGTTATGAAACTTATCAAAATTCTGCTGCTGCTTTGTTTCATGTTGGGTGCAGGGTCACGGTTATGATCTTTTGTTCTAGGTGTTTTAAAAATGCTTCGTTAGACATTGGCCATTTGATCATTAACATCTCAAAGCCTTTTGTAATTTGTGCAGGGTCAACGTCATATACCAATATAGGGAAAGAGAGAACAAAAAAATAGAACAAAGAAATTCATCGGATTTCATAACCTGTCAACTCTACTAACTATGATCAAATCTTAAACTGTTTTCGGATCGAAAAGAAATGTACTTCACACCCTTTTTTAACTTTAGTACGTAAGTATAAGTATAAACTGTTAATGTGCTTCGACCCGTTTTAAATGTCGAACTTTTTAAATGTGCCGAATCTAATGTTAATTACGAAATTTTCTCATTCAATCTCATTAAAAATTAGAATACGATCTCGCAATTTCTATCGCCTGATAGAATGACGAGGGCGAAGTCCAAGTCATTTTATCTGTTGGCGATAGAAATTGAGAGCGAGCATTCTAATTGTTTTAGTAGAAATCTCTGAAGAAACAAAAGAACAACGATACTTTTTTGATAAGTAATGTTTTGATTTTTTCAAAGTCAAACCGATGAATGTTGGCGATACACTATTTTCACAGGGTCGACTGTTTGTCGAGTGAAACTTTTGTTGCTGCCTTTGTTTTATCTTGAATTGGTTTGTCAATTAGAAGCTACAAATCATTTTCATAAACTCGTCCGAAAACCGGGAAGTAGACGCCATATTGGATTGTTTGTTTACATCCGGGCATCATCCCACAGACACTATCTATCACCTGATAGATAGCAAGTACGGTAGCCAATCAGATTACAGCATTTGCGATATATAGTGACTAGATTTCTACTAATTTCTATTAGACTAGGGTCATAAAAGTTTGACGTTTGAAAGAGCCCTAAACGCCAGAATGGTTATCCCTATACAGTACTTGGTACGACAAAATATAAGCAAATCTTGCTTCTCAAGTGCTTTTATAATTAAGATATAGCAATTACAGAAGAAGCGAAAAAGGAGAGATGAAAAGGATCGCACAAAGAACTCTCCTAATAGTTATGGAAGTAGGAATATTGAAAGTAATGTGAGAAAATGTTCAGTGTTACTTACTCTTTCTTCGGCCAGATTCTTCCATTCTTCGTCAATTTCCTCCCTTTTAGACTTGATCCATTCTTCATTTTCCTCTTTGTGTCGCTGTAACATAGTCTCGAGTTCCTAAGATATGTTAAATTCACCAAATTATCAATGTACTTTTAAAAGATAAACCTGGAACCTTAAGTATTATACCCCATTATATGGAGAAACGTTGTCCCAGCCAAGAGGGTTAGATTTTAGTCATCGTTCCCATTCGAGTCAGTTTTAACGAGAGTTTATGAGGCAAAAATCTGCCACATTAAACTAAATCAAAACTGAAATTAGCATTCACGCATGCTCTGTGTATTTACATTACGAGTTGGACAAGCAAGGCGAGCGGTGTGTCTACTGTACACTGGAAATATCTGTCCCCGGTAGCGTTGTCGGTCCAGCTAAGCGAGTCATTCTTCTATTCGAACAAACTGCGGAGACTTTTAAAACTGCAGTAGCGTGTGCCAAAAAAGAAAATTTCCGCAAAAGCGCAAGAAAAATTCGTTAAAAATTCTTCATTTTTTTTTCTTAAAGGGGCAATGTCCCGCTATGGGAGACTAAGCTCTAGTTTACCGGTAACAAACAAGTAAAGTTGTGTAT
>JAOEJH020240294.1:0-13605 GCA_025448215.2 Palythoa grandis
TATGTCATGTATGTCATGCAATTATGTCATGTATGGCATGTATGGCATGTATGGACGTATGGATCTATGGATGTATGGATGGATGGATGGATGCATGGATGCAAGGGTGCATGCATTGTGCATACATGTATGTATTTACATGATTATATATGTACATGATAAATCAGTAGATAGGTATTGGATATGATTGGATCAGATTGGACTATATCCGATTGGATAAATGGTTCGTGTATTTAGACTAATTCTACATCAATGTATGGTACATACCAATATATATATATACATTGAGCTTTGACAGAAACAATATATAACGAGAGGTTTTAATCTTAACATAACGTCAGTTAGGTTTTTATGGATAAAAGCTTAGAACTAAGAAGATTTAAAGATTATGTCTTCTGGAGCAATGTTTGGATGGCTTAGTGTGCACGAAATAGGAGTGTTTTTGAAAGGCAATTTTCAAAATAGTAAACAAAATATGAAAATTTGTATTCCCGAAGCACGTTCCACACGTTTCTAGTTGTGACTTTTATTTTTGAAGCTTTTTATTTTTCGAGCCTGAACAAGCCGTGTAAACTAGTTTATCTACAAACAGGATTTGGATAATATAGGGAGCAATTGGTAAAGAGACAGTGCTGTGTGACTGGGATTTTACCACTATAAATTATGCACAAGCATGTAGCGGTCCTTGCCTTCGTTTCAATGGTTCGCAGTTGATTTGCAGAACTTAAAGTGAGAACAAAATAGAAAGCAGACTTTCAGTATAACTGATATACTGCATTATAGACATGCAGTGTGCTCTGGTAAAACTATACCTCAATTTTACAAAAAACAATGATTGTACTATAATCTCATATACCCGGCACACTTGCAGAGAAACACGTGTGCACAGTGAATCACTCACATGCGACAAGCACAGAAGTTGGCTTTCAGTTTCTAAATGAATAATAAACATTTTTATGTCAATTTATTTTGATACTGATAGATTTAAAACAAACGTGAGTTGGTGGCTTTTTGTAATTGAAACAACTCCTCGATATTTCAACTAAAATGTTCTTTGTCAACTGATCGATAGAGAACCAAACGCGAAACATATAATAGCAAACTCAAGTGAAAGCGCTTGAAGTCGCACTAGACCGTGCAGTGTTGTCCTTCTGAGAATTACAACAATCCTTTTAGTACGCTTAATTGCAGATAAAGTTTCCGTTTCAGGAGCTCTGAACTGTTGAACGCAGAAATAGACAGTCGACCTCAAGCTTGAACTTTTCATAAGCTTAAAAATCACCCCAAAACACCTTATATAGCACATCGGCATATCATGCATTTTTTTCTAACATACAGTAAGCTTGAATTGCCTCCTTACTGATCCTCTTAAGAATGAGAGTGCGAACAGAAATTTCAACCGAAAATTCAGGCCTGATTTGCTGTCGAGTTAGTTGTGTTATCGTAATTGAACATGAAAAGGATCTGTTCTTCTTGCGCCATAAGTTTGGATTACTTCCTGATTAGCTGGTCGAAGGACTCCTCCTTAATGGCTCATCAACGATGGATTCTTGAATTTTCCAGAGCTGTTAACATTTGAGAGTATTTTCGCATGCAATATCTTAATTCTTTGCGACCTAACGAACTTTAGTGTTTCTTTAGTGTTTATTTTTACTAAAACTCTATTCCCTATACATCGTCACCGCCATCACTTGGTTAGGTTTGATGACAGATTTACAAATCAGACTTGATGTAGTGTTACAAATAAGGAAAATCGACCATGAAAGGTATGTCTGTCTGTTCTAGAATAACGCAGACCCTGTTCGAATCGTGAGAACGTAGCTTAGAATGTTTTTGTTTGTGTTTACAAATGGAGATACATCCGCGATTCTAATATAATTTACTGAATTTGTGACCACGAATAAGTTCAACCATTCTTTGAATAGATTCGGCTAACTTGCAATTTACAGTCTAAACAGTCTCAGCTGTAGACCAGTTCAATATGGAAAGCCATTCAAAACTCTCACTCCGTTAATTCACATCTCGTGATGGAAAAAAGAGTTAAAAGTTGTTGTTAATTCCAACAATAGCCAAATTGAATCATTATGACCGAGATCATTTATAAATTTGTGCATTGAAATTAAAGTCATTCTTTATATTTCGCAATGCAGCCAACGACATTACAATATATAGTTGGCGATAGTCTGTCATGCCATATTTTAAGACATATCACTCAGAAATCTATCGATACTTCGGCAAATTGAGGTGTATCAGTCAGGTTATAATTTCTGTAACTGCTATTTAAACAGTGCTAGCTAAAAGTAAATTATTTTAAATACGTTTTTTGCTTTTCGATTAAAGAAGATAGTGTAGAGTCCTAGTGGCCCTTCCTACGTTATGACGTCCGTCATCTTCGGTCAGTTGCCGTCTAAAAGATTTATAGCATACATTTAGCGGTCACCTAAAGATAGAATAATTCAAAATAGAAAACGAATAAACTTACTGGTTTCACTGAGCATGTACTTATACTTGAGTTTTACAGAAAACTGAAATTATTTTATGGTTCAACCATATAAAGATGTTATTTTGTAAGATATTTTTGTTGAGGTTGAAACTACCTGTTTACTGAGTCAAGGACTGGTAATTATACAATCTACGGTCACTAAATTGGTGATTGCTCTTTTGATCTACAGTACATGGTGTGAACTTTCGTGTTACTTTGATTCTATTGTTCAAAAGCATTCTAGATGCTACATACTACATGCTAGATATTGGAAACCTTGAAGTAAGAGAAATTACTTATAACACAGTTGTTTCTCCTTGTTATTTATATTTTTGCATGGTGTTTATGAAATCTGAAGAACCTTTAGATTAGAAACAAAACAATACCCAGATTTGAAGCAGTCAAAGACACATGCATTAATCAAGCGCATTTTCGTTTAAGTCGTTTGGTAAACTAATTTCAATAAGCTGGGTGTTTTTGCAGCAATGAATGCTGTGATCGTCAGCACCCTCGAATATTATCCTTAATTGTAATACAAACTCTACCTAAACTTTTGATGCTCCAAAGTTAGCTAATCTCTTCGCATATGTATGCAATTTCTTTATTGATGGAATTACATTGACTTTTAAACAAAAAATAGCTCTGAATATAGCCAGTAAATTAAGCTGCAAACAAAATGGAATTTTATCCGTAAAAGAAGATGTAAACAGATTGAGTGAAGAAGTAAGGCGTATTTTTTCATTGGTAACTATCACGTAGCATCTTATTGATCAGTTTTACTACAACAGTTATTTGCATTGCTGGCTACTTAGAAAACTGGGTCTGCCCTTCTCTTCAGAACTAGTACAGCCTTACAAGGAAAATTTGAGTGCTCGATTTGCCGTGTAAGTTAACACACTTCAGTCGAATGTTCAACGAAGCCCAATTAATGTGTTTGTGAAGTTGTAATAAAATGAGCTGCAAAAGTTTTTCCTTATAAACTAATTTAGTCTTGTTTATGAACTTGTTTCAGTATATCTCATCCCGCTCGCTGGTTTCAAGTTAGTTCAAAAGTCAGCCATGATATGATATACGTTAATTTATGTGTACGTAAAATCTAGGACTGCCTGAAATTATGAAGTTCAGTCATCTTCAAAGTTTACTGAGGTTGTAATGCTACATGAACTTTTGGGCAATAATGAAATTTCTTTTTATTTCAATTTTATTTTTCGTGTAACCAGCATTAAGAAATAAGACCTACGAACTTTGATAATCAATGATGGTAACATTTATTCAGGTTTTTGAAACATTTAAACTACAACTTTGTTTCAAATTAATTGTAGTTGATATGTTGTTTGGTTGGGAATCGCTGTTCAAATCTAACATGTTGCACAGTTTTTCAGAATTTAAATTACCAAAGTTCATGAAAATTGTCAACTTTTGGATTTCTTACGTCACTATATAGAGTTTGAACCCAATTTATTTGAAAGTTAGGATGTTCTCTGTTTTTGTGAAATCGAGTGTTGGCAGGGTAAGGGTTGAAGTCCTGTGTGAAAACGCGTGACAAAGGCAAACAGCGAACCTCTTGATCAAACAAGAGAATAGCGAATCCCCACCTGTGTTTAGTTTGCACTCCACACTATGGCTGGTTAGCTGTCACAAAAACAGCACAAGATAAAGAGTCAAACAATCACTCTAATGAGCAAGAAAAATTCGCTAAAAAAATATTGAGCCTGAGAGATATGCAGTTATTGCCTTAAATTCTTGCAATGTTAGCTCTTAAGTTTTTTGCTCACTCAAGATGGCAGCAGAGCGGCTCCAGAGTGACAGGATTTTGCTAAATATGTATATTTCGACACGCATAAAACGGATGTCTTTTATGGCGTTATAGTCAGACTGGCGCCACTAAAATGTAGGAAAAACAGACAAAAGCCAATAATAACGTTTGCAAAGTTTGAGAAGAAGGCTTGAGCGTATAATCTTCCTTAAGGAAATGCATAACCAAATGAAATATTCATAAACCTAGCCTCACTAAGTTTACATGTCAGATATAGCTTCATCAAACTTTTTAAGTTCCTTGGCGATGCACGTAAAGAGGTTTCAAAATATTTTGCTCTTATAACTAGTTAGGCCATTCTCTGTTACAAAATACATATATTTTTACAAGACCGAAGGGTCCAAATAACAAGAACTCAAGGAGCCAAATATCATGTTATCGTCCCTTAATTATAATTTTATTGGTACCTGAGCAAGAGAGCGGTGCACCGTACTTTACTCCAAAGACAGGTCATTATTTTCAAGTGCAACCAACTTTCTAACGGTTTTGTTTGAATAAAATTGAGCAGGCATGCGTAAGGTCTTTGTTGTTATTAGAATATTACAATCAATGGGAAAATCGTTTTTTTTTTAAATACTAAAACTTAACAAGAGAGATATATAAAACCGGGATCACAGAGTTCTTGTACCTGCACCTAGGAGGTGCTTCCTCAATTAGTTTGTTTCTCAAACGAAAATTAAAGTCATTATTCCCAATTTTATTTTATACCGTTTTGAATATTTTAAGTTACCATCCTATTTTAGTTTGTTTTGTTACTACTTAATTTTGGAAATGGCTATTTGAATGCCAAATGCAATTATAGATATCTGAGATGTTGTGGTCGGTTTTCTTTTGTTTTTCCATCATGCTAATATCTGTTTGGTTAGCACGGTTGACTAAAAAACCTATAAGGCATAAAACTCGTTTAAAACGGCGGCAGGTGAGGATGTGTTCGTTAAAAGCTTTACTCTTACAAAGTGTTCCTATTAAAATGACGGAAAGGCGTTTAAAACTCATCGAGATGTTTGACGGGATTTTATCTCGTGTCAAAATAGCTTCTCAGACTTTACTTCTAAAAACTAAAACTAAATAAGCTTCCATTATGTAATTTGTGAAAATATCGGAGTCTCCCATCAGATTAGCTTTGGAGATTTGTTTCGTTCAGTGAGATGAGAGTAAACGTTCTTAATTGAGTGAAAGTTAGTTTAGGATAGCCGCACCTCATCAACAACGGCACCTGGCTGTTTCGACATAAAATAATGATAATAATCACTCTGAAGGAGAAGCTACACGGTCGTAGTTTTTGAATTTATTTTTATTTTGATAATCAGGATTGTGACAAAGGAGCCGCATGTTTAAACTATCTTATCCTAAACGGTTGGGGTTGCCTTCAGCCTAGAATAATAAAATGTATTAACCTAAGTTATCAGGGCGATTTCGTACTTATCATAGAATAGTGTTAAATGTAATGAGCTCAATTTGCTCGTTGTACTCAAAAAGAAAATAAAAACAAAAGAAATGGCCACATAACTTTGGAAAATGAGTTAATTACAAAATTGGAGCTTTTTCATATTAATTGATCTTCATTCATCCATTTTATCATTATGAGTGATAGCAATCGAAGAAAGCAACTGCTACTGCTTGTGTCGACTGCTTTTCGATCACAAGAGCGAAGAAGTGATGTAAAAGTGAGCTTGAGTGTAATTCGAGTGCTTTTCAGAAAGAACAGACTACGCTCAGGTAATTTCCGGGCGTCAAACAGTAACTATATTCCATTAGTTATAGCATTTCATATGGTTTAAACTTTATTCAATGAAGAATACTATATGAATTAAAACAGTTCTGGAGAGAAAAGAAGAAAGACACTGGCAATAAATGAAAAAGGGAAGGAGTTCAGTCGTTAAGAGAAAAATAGAATTTGGGAATTTAAAAATGTGAGATATATACTAATATAGCTAATAGTGAACACACAATTGAGTTGTTTTCGTGTTTTTTGTATTATAATTTACTATTGCCTTAAATAATAGTCTCTTTACATTCACGTCTTCGTTATCCAGCTTTCAACAGAAGCAGAACGCGAAAAATAATACAACAAAGACAATGTTAAATGGTGGTTAATATTTGCAAGCCTGGGTTGCTTTTGATGGCTGCACGAGCAGGAGCCTGTTAGCTTGATTGCCCCCTCAAACACTCTTCAAGCTTCTCTTGAGCCCTGTAACACTTCAGCTGTGCTTTTTGCTGGGCTTAGTTTAATTTAATATATTAGTAGTTTGGTTTCTGTTTAGGTGTTCAGTTCATACAAACTCTATTTTAATAAGTGAAACTACTTGTTAGTATTAAGTTGTCAAATTAACTTAAATATTCTTGTTTTGTTGAAAGTGACTAAGCGTCAATGAATCTTTCAGGATCTTCAATTATACACTTTTATAAAACAGTTAAAGTTAAAAGTTAAACTTTAAAGACACAAGAACTCAACCGAAGTAACGAGGTTAACTGGTTTCTTCCTTTAAAGTATGTATACAACTTCATCCTTAAGTATTCGTTCTTTTCAAGCCTCTAAATCTCTTGAAACCCCTTTTTCAATTGCTTTGGTCAAACTGGCCATAAATCTTTCCATCAACCACAGTGATAATTAAATTAAAAAAGAAAAACTTATTAATAAAACAATTGTACGTTTAGAAACTTTTGTGAACTCTAAGTTGCATTGTTAATTGTTTTCGTCTACCATTCAGTCTTAATAAGATGTTAGTACAAAAATGTCTCGTAACGCAAGGTGGGAATATTTGATATATCAACAGTAGAGAATGGTTAGCGTTATTCAACTTACCTTTTCAAAATTTGAATAGTTTTCTAAGGGAAAAGAAGATGAATTAAACAAAGAAATATACAGCTACAAGTAAGATATCAGCTGGCTCGACACAGGCTCGTTTGGCAAGTCATGGCAAATGTATTTTTGAGATTGCAAGAAACATAATTATAAATGTTATGTTTTACACATGATTTCAAATTACCAGATAAAATAATTAGTTATACAAGCAAGGAGACATTTTTGGTCCTTAGAATGGTTTTGGCACAAGATGCCCGGCCTTTGAACTTTATCACTTCGAAACAATCCATTCCATTGCCATAGTTAATTCTTAGGATACTCTCAATGTTAGATTTCCTTAAAGAACTTTGTT
This sequence comes from Palythoa grandis, assembly GCA_025448215.2. NCBI lineage: Eukaryota > Metazoa > Cnidaria > Anthozoa > Zoantharia > Sphenopidae > Palythoa > Palythoa grandis. Next base: position 7,457 of record JAOEJH020240294.1, read on the forward strand.
TTACAATGAATACCAAAACTATGAACAAAAAGCCATCAACCCAAGCTCTAAACAATGAAAATTAGAGATTGTTGCAGATATCTCAAACTGCGAACAGCATGATGAGCGATCTTTCTCAGTTCTGTTCCACTGAGCCTAGAAGTATAAGATATAAGATAACTTCACCACTTAGAATACGAATAGTTTGTGGTGTAGCTTGAATGGCTGGTTGTGACTGTTGGATACGAAGAAATAGCAGAAAGATGCGAAACATGTGTCTGTGGGTAAGGGTTGAAGGGCTGGTAAGGGTTAGCGTACTCGCATGATGCGTGCTGGTTGAAATAGCTGGCACTGTTTATACCGTTAAGGTCAGTGTTGAAACATGGCTGACCATCGCGAACAAGAACAGGCACTGGAACTGTTCTGGGAGCAGAAAGAAATTGGGGAACTTCGGAAAACTCTCCAACCTCAGCTGCTTGTTTCTTGTATTTGTAACGATGGTTTTGAAACCAAATCTTGACTTGTGTAGCTGTGAGGTTAATCATTCGGCCTAGCTGCTCTCGCTCGGGTGCCGATAAGTAGCGTTGGTAACTAAACCTTCTCTCCAGCTCGTAGATTTGCGCTTTTGAAAATAACACTCTTCGCTTTCTCTTTTTTGTACGGTCTGCCATTTGTCTATTGCTTGGTGTCTGAGTTTGCTGTATGGTAGTGTCTTCTATTTCTATACTCTTTGAAGTGTTTTGTGTAAAATTGGAGCAGGATATATCTGTGAAAAACACCAAGATTGTGATAAGAAATTGATAACATGGCATTAAGCAACCACTTCACCCTTCTCATACGTTGTAAACAGCAAATCTCCAAAACTTTCATTAGATGATGCCTAAGAATCTAAAGCACTAACTCAGTATCTTATAGTGCGTATAGAAAAATAGAAATGATAAAAGTCAACGGAAACCAATTTTTCACAGGAAGGAATTACAACAAAATGTACTAAGTTGTGGTTTGCAAATCTATTTTAATTTGATAACGTGAAAAAGATTAAGTAAAGAGTAGGGCAGAGCTGGTATCCGAACGCACGAACGACGTTTCTATCTGATAACGAACCGAATTGCTTTTACTGGGTTTTGTTTCACACTCTTCCATTCATCTCAAGAAACATCGTCTTAAATCGCGCAAATAATGACACAAAATTGCTGTGCAATTACAAGCGATAAATGAGTTCCATTCTAACAGCGGCTTAAAATCAACAATGCATTCTTGAATCCCAGGATTGATTATGAACAAGCTTTGTATTGATCGCAAAAAAAAAAAAAATCCAAGTCGAGGAATTAAGATATAAAAATCTTACCTGAATCAGACGAAATTGCCTCAGCTGTACACTTAACTGAGATGCTTTTTGCAAGATCTCTGCACTCGAACCTTGGAGAAGCTCCCGTTTTTACGTTCTCACTTGAAGAGATACCCGAGCTATTCACATTTTGCGTGTTGGCAACTAAGAGCGCTGAATTGGGCAGGTTAAGGATATCCTTCACTGAGAAAGAATTCATTTTATCCAAATCTCTTGAGGCGCGATGTTTAAGATGCTTTAAGATGGCTTCTCCGGTTTTAAGTGTACACACGGATCAAAAGCCAGGCAGGAATGCCTTGCGCTGATGAGAATTATGAACTTGTCATGTACCGCCTGCCTTTTGTTTGACATAGAACATATGTCATCAGTTTTGTTTGTGGAGAATTTATTTAGACTGATAAAGAGTTGTCAGCTGTTAGACAGGACTGTTAATTAAAGCGATATCCATTGAAACCTTTCGTAGAAAGCCACAAAATTCATATCCATTAAAGCGATTCCTTTAATAGGCATTTTGCTACGCGATTGATCCTGCTCCTCGTTAACAGTGCTTCCAATTAGAACTTTAATCCATTTGTCGAATTGACAATTTACTTTTAGGCTTAACTTTGTTGTGCAATTGAACAATTACTTATAAAAGACACCAAATTCCCGCCCACAAGTTTTGAGTTGTCTCACGCCTCTTTAAAAAGTCAAAATTTTGAATCGGATGATTAGAGAAGGCGCGAAAAATGTTTTTATCCCGATCACTTGTTCTGAAAGAACTATCAACCATACACGATTTTTTTTGTCATTTCAAACATGACAGTATTTCACAAAAAAAAGGATTTTAAAGTGCATTGGGTTTTCAGATTAGATATAAGTTAATGAGGGCTTAAGTTCTTTTTCACACTTTACGATCTATTTCTTTGTTTTTTGCGAGAACAAAATTAACAAATTTTAGAAGTGTCAAGAAAAGACTTCGGTCAGATAGAGAAGTCGGTTCAAAATCTTCACCAATCATTTGGGCAAATGTCGACAGCCTATTACTGACATAAGAGTCTAAGTATCGCAGCATATTTTCTAGAGCTTCAAAATACACTGTGGTTAATTTTCAAAGAGCTCCTTAAACGGCTCAACATAGCAAAGATTTTGTGTTGTCGAGAACTGACGATAAAGTGATCTCTAATAGTTAAAACTGAACCAATTTTCAAGGCAATATTAATGCTACTTTATATTATTGCATTATTTCCCAGTATTATATTTACTGCACCTGGCCCTTTCTAAAATACCATTGTCTCTGCTGAAGCGGAATGTGATTTACAAAATAAACTTTCTCTTGCTTTCTCTGTGTTAATTTGGGCTTTATGGCGCCTACAAAAAGCAAGTGCTGACAGTTGAATTTTCTAAAAGGCGAAAGGTACTCCATTCAAGGTACTTCGGAGCTCTTCGCCATCAACCGTGAAACCCATATTCAAACCTTCGAATTTCATACATTAAAAACACAACAACAACATAGTTGAAATGTGCAAAATACTGATAAGTTTTCCTCCTAGAATCATGAATTACCAGCACAGAAATAAAAGCAAGCATTGACAGCTTTGGGATGTAAAAGGATTTTCTACTAAATACCGGATGTTGAAATCCATCGGATTTTGATGTCAAGATCGACGCCGAAAGATTTTGATTAGTTTAAAAACCTTCTTTTATTCACTTATTTACTACGGCAAGATATTACTTTTATTTAACATATAACTGTTTAATTTGGTAGTACTACTTTTTATAATATAATAGAAATAGCATTTGTAGCCTAATTTCAAAAGAAAAAGAAAATGACAGCTCTTGCACTACGCAATTTTCACTAAACCAATTTACTCGAAGTATAATATATGCAACAGAATTAAAATTTGCTCGTCTTTCATTTGTGTATGACCGGAAATACAACTCAAATAACAAAATCAAAGAACCGGAAATGCTTTGATATACATTAAGCAGAATACCTGTCCATGGTGTGTGCTATCCACGATCTATATTTTGGCCCGCCCACGAAGGAACACTCTAAATTTAAAGAAAAATACCAAGTCATGATACATGGTCATCGTGATCGTAAACTGGTAAAGTCTACGTGTTGTTATTAGTTTGGCTTTTTCGGACAAATTTGTTGGACTTCAATCCATCCATAAAATGAAAGTTAAACACAATTAAAACTAGTCTGAAGCACAAAAGGGTTGTATGAAACTTTTAAAGCTTTGCAGCTTTGTAATCTGGCTATCAAATTGTACTCTTACTGTGTAATATCTAAACCAAGCCATCGTGATCAATGACATAACTGGTGGTCTGCCGGGATAGGGGAGGGGGTGGGGTGGGGTCTGTCCCGTGCTTCCTTCAATTTCTTTGTTTTGTTTCCTTGTTCCCATCTTCGTAATTATCATTGTTCCCTTGTTCCCGTTTATTGTTTTCGCTTTGCTCTCGTGATCTTGTTCCAAAATCTACCGTGTTCCCTCCAGTATTGTTCCCTCAAATCCCTAAATGACCCCATAACTCAAATCACTGACGTCGACAATGAATTTGTTTAAAAATTCTTCCTCGTCATGTTTGATATATAGTTTCCTTTCAAAGCGAAGAACGTTCTGTAGCTGCTTTCAGCACAAAACAATGTCATATAAACTTCTATTCTTTTTGTAATTAAAGGTCTTTTAATGTTCGGTTTGGTTTCGTTTTGCCCTTGTTTAAGAAAGGAAAATTGCTAACGAATTTTGTACCTCTTACGTGACTACAGTTAGTACAAGCCTGTCACGTTACGCATTAACCATTTCTTTCTTGATTTCGAAATCAAGGAATCTATATTTAACTCAAATTACCAAATTTAGTGGCAACTCGATAACAATAACAGCAACTAAAACAGTAACAGATACAGAAACAAGATCATAGGAGTAGCTGAAGAAGTTACAAAACCTCTAGGCAGAAACGACAACAAAACCAATATTAGTTATGGCTAGAATAACAGAAACAGAAACAGAAACAGAAACAACAATAACATAAATCATGCAAGTAACAGTAACTGATGATGTTGATGTTGATGTTGATGTTGATGTTGATGTTGATGTTGATGTTGATGTTGATGTTGATGTTGATGGTGATGATGATGGTGATGTTGATGTTAATGTTGATATTGATGGTGATGTTGATGTTGATGTTGATGTTGATGGTGATGGTGATGGTGATGGTGATGGTGATGGCGTGATGGTGATGACAATGATGATGAAGATGAAGATGAAGATGATGATGGTAAAGATGAATGATAATGATGTTGGTGATGATGATTAATGCGGTGGTGATGTTGATGATGAAGATGATAATCAGTGATGGTGATGGTGGTGATGGTTGCGTGGTGAAATTTTAATGGTGATGTTTATGTTTATGATGGTGATGATGATGATGGTGATGGTAACAATGTCGATAATGACGAAACTTTTGGCCCAGTATCTGAATAGAACTCGATGAACCTTTTCAAAACCACCGACGTAAGCAGTTTCCATGACAGTTAGTTACTTTCACTACTTTCACCCGTGCCCAGGGCACTTTCCTTGCAGCGGAATGCCCATCCCGAGGGCACTGGGTACGAGATTGAGTTAGTTTACTATCAACGTTGCCTTTACTGTCCTACGGTGACTGACATTGTTACTATCGCGTTGTAAGTTTAACTTCGCTTCCAGTGTCACTAGTACTGCTAGTATTGCCATTGAGAAACATTGCTAACTAGTTTGCTATTTTACCACACTGACATGTCTGTAGGCATTAAGAGTTTATTCAGTATTGAGCCGGACAACAGCTCGATGACATATTATTCTGCGGCATAACGTTTTGTGCATGTGGTAGAGTTATTTTGGTAAATAATTTCATTTTAGAGCAGCACGTTTTAAATCTTATTCGAAGCTCTGGCCGGCACATTTTTATTGTGTGTGTGTTTTAGCCAGACATGACAATTTTAAAAGAAAGACTATTTTATATTTTAGTTTATTCAGTGTATATTAAATTACATTACTCGCAAAAAATTTCGGACGCTAAAATGTCGGACTTTTTATTTCGGACGATTAAATTTCGGACGCTTTTTACCTAATTTCGGACAGATTTCGAACAAAGTTTCGGACATTTTGAGAAACATTTCGGACATTTTGCTGGAACATACCAAAGGTTAATTTTAGCAGCAAACACGATAAAGACTTAAACAAAAGCGGTAAAAATAGTAGCTTTATTGTACTTTTAAGATGTACAAACATACTAACGCATCGAGAAAAGAACACAACGTCAACGAACCAGCCTTAGCTTATCGATATATTTCAGGCAAACAGCCAAGCATCATAACTAGGATGCAGCTCTGAGCTGACGGTAAAGCTTTAAATAGTTTTATGATGTACAAAAGATCTTCCTTGTTAACAGCTTCGACAATTCCTGCCATCTCAAAGCCCTTCCTTATCAATGATAACATGATAATATCATATTCGGCTTGTTTCGGATATGGCCATACAAACCAGCGAGACAGCGAGCGTGAATTGGGTGATAAGGACATAAGGAAGATTGATAATGAACTGCACGAGGAACCCTGTGCTTGAGATCGAAAAGTTACTGTTTCAGTACATATCTTTGAAATATTCATCTGCGCAAAGTTTTGTATTAGAGTTCTAGCTATATCATGCCTACCGAAGTTATGCAGTTACCCAAGAGAAAATGAATAAAGTTTACACTGCGCGGTAAAATTTTCGGACGCCTAAAATTTTCGGACGGTTTTATTTTCGGACGCATTTTTGTCCGAAATTAAACTCGTCCGAAATTTTTTGCGAGTAAT
>JAOEJH020241493.1:0-13575 GCA_025448215.2 Palythoa grandis
TCTAAATATCTTTTTTATATTTTTCGCTCGTTTTATTTATTTTTTATGTGTTTTGAGTCCTGTAAAAACTGCCTTCGTTCTAAAACAGCAACGCGCAAATGCTCATGTTAGATTCTTTGTGTGTAGCTTCTGAAACCGTTTTGTGATTCGACTCGGGATTTGTTTCATAACTCGGATAAAACCAATTATTTCGGACTAAAGAAAAACTCATTTTTATAGGGCTTATACAAACAAGAAAAGGCCTTGAAGAGTGATACGTCTTGTAAATATGGTGAGTGAAGACCTAAACCACTGTTGAAAAATGCATTGCTGACAACAAAATAACAACAATGGTTGGATTGCTAATAATTTCAATATCCTAAGGGAAAATGTACAGTTTTGTTTCAAGAGTTTTTCTGTTTGCAACTGGTATCAATGGATGTAAATATAAAATCTCGCTACTCCAAAATTCAAGGGGTCCTTGCTGATGGAAGGCGTCTCCAGACAAGACATTCCTGCCAAGTATTTGCCAATGTAAGACATTATACAGGCACTTTTGACCTTATTTCAACGACCTTCAAGCAAATAATTTTTCACATATATACTGAAGTTTTATTTAATTTTTGTTGCAACTTCAACTTAACTTCGTTAGGACGGCATAAAGTTTTCGTCAGTTGGTCGAGCTTACTCTTCCGTGACCTGAGATACAATCTCGCTTCAAATTTTAAAGATTTTTCTTTCTCAAGGTACAACAAATGAACACCCTGGATATCAAAGTTGTATATTTTCAAGCGCTTATTTTTCTATGGCAAAACTGGAAGTTACGTTAGTGTTCAAGTGTAACATCCGCTGTTTTTCCAAAATCAAAACTTTGTTTTATACACAACAAAGTGGCTAATTTGGATGAAAACATTACGGTTTTTAAGACAACAGAATCGCTGAACAAAGCCTTTGGAAGTGAAAAAAGTGCTAAGCCATTCATTTTGTTGGAGGTGTGAAACTATTATTCATACACACAATACCGTCTAACATGAACAAATTTCAAATTTAATTGTGGATTTTCGAAGGCAAATTTGAATATGCGGTCCGTAACTTGTAGATACTCCATGACTTTAGGGAAGAACTGCATATGTCGAGAAGGAGGTAAAATAATTTTCAAGATATCAGTAACAAGGCGTGTTTTTATTTACAGAAACGAGTAAGACAAGAAACAATAAAAACGGCTGGATACAAATGGCTTTCGAGATTTATGTTCAAAATATTTACGATACTTTTAAATTCAAGAGGAAGAAAAGTTGACGGTTTTCTATTTTTTCAAAAAGTAAAATATTTGTGAAGCATCAAGCCTTCATATTTAGCGGATTTTCACCGTCACATTAAGCCTTTAGAGGCTTAAAAACCAACAAAATCTTGGCAAAAACGCAAAATTAAAACAGTTGATACAAAGAGAACATCAGTAGATCACTATTCTGTGAGATAAACCTTTCTGCACATTGTAAAACTGGGCAGAATCAAGATATCCTCCTTTCAATTTGACGTAATTTGTCTAAAGTAATTCCAATGATTGTACAAGCATCAAGAGGACGGAAAACCCTAAACTTGGTAGTATGAACCATGCCTGAATAATCTAAGCCGAATACGAAACTAAAAGTTGTTTCTAGCTCTAAATATATGAGGTTTTGTTCTAGCACTTGTAGAGATAACGCAGTGTTGGATCACCGTAGGCGATGAGAATTGAGTCACTCAAGGTGCAGGCATCATATTAGAAGGTTGCGCTTACCAGCTGCTGAAAAGGCGGTTGTTCTAGATCGTTGTGCATCGCAAATTCGTTAAGAGCTTTCCAAGGCTGATAGCCAGGAACATCGGAAAGAGGCACATCAGGTCGTATTCCACCAGGCGCTGTGCAATATCCACCAGTAACAGTGCCCGTGATTGCCGATAAAGCCTGTTGCGGAACAGTTCTTGCGGGAGAAGTCGTACACACATTTTGTAAACTTGTCACAGTCTGAAAATAAAACAGGACACAAAACAATGAAATAAAAGTTTCAACAGAAAACATGATGGTGATCAGTGTCTGCCACGCTAATCACCTTTTAGAGAAATTATAAATTTTACAGAGAACTAACTCAAATGATACCATAAGAGACATCACGCTGTGATTGTATGAACATATAACTGTTTTTCATTAGTCCAAGCGGCGTTTTGTTGCATCCACATCGCAAAGTCCTAAAGTCCTAACTATTTTCTCCACACTCACTTAACACGTACAGAACGCAGTCCATTTTTTTAGAAACCAGCTAATGTCTTTTAACCTAACGCAGAAAAAAACAGCGCGTCTCATTCAGTCTGTTAAGAAAGATTTCCATTTCAGCTGTTTCGTTTCCTATTCAAAACAGTTTCACTGATTTACAAATCCAAACGTCTTGTCACATGCAACTCTCAATTCAAACTGAAGATAGCATATGAAAAATATTAACAGTTGCTATCGCTAACTATACGGGTTTCACATGAATAAACAAAATAGGAAGAAAAATCATCAAGTGACAACCATGATGTATGTGTATATTAACACCTCTGTCTCGCTCCCAATTATGTTAACAACGGCAATGAAATTTGAAATAAGGAAAATTATACCCAGCTTGTGTTTACTTTGTTATATTGCTTAGGCATTTTAAGGTTACGCGGTTACAGTTTTGAGCGACTGGCGATTTGTCAGAAGGTCGATAAAAACCCTAAAAACGATGAGATAACCATTCTACCCGAGTCGAGTTGAGTGCTGGCATCACTAATTTTCTAACCGACAAAACTCACCTGTTGTTCGGGGCTTCCTCCACCTTGCGAAGTTTGCCTCGATGCCGAATCGTGCTTTCCTATTGACAATGACTTCTTTTTGTCTTTACAACGTTTATTCTGAAACCAAACTCGAATAACACGCGGACTTAACCCTGTCATCTCAACAAGCTGTTCCTTCATCATTGCGTCGGGCCGAGGGTTTGCATTGTAACACGTTCGAAGCGTGTGAAGTTGTTTTTCGTTCAAAACTGTTCGAACTCGGGTTGTTTTTTCAGATTTTCGTTTCGGTGGAGAACCCTCGGGCTGGCCATTTGTTTGACCTATAAAATAATATTTGAGCACGTTAGGACACAGTGAAGAGTCGGGATCAATTCTCTGTTGAGAAATTTGTATACTTGCGTTGTAGTGGAGCAAATCTCTGTTGAGTTCATATTAGCTTCGCAGACTGTTTCAATGAAAACTGTTCAAGAAAAGACCTCTCGACGTGTTTTTCACTTTATCTTTTAATTTCCTTTTTGTATTGAGCACAGGCTTAGTGAAGGACAAAATTTATGGCACCGGATGTGGTCGGAGACAGAAACGAGATTTCGAATACAGGGTAAATAATATTCTCTTTTTAACACAATATCAACCATTACGTTTGTCAATTTGAAAGGAGATTTTGTATTCTTCTTTCATGACGCTTAAGCACTACAGATTGTGTTATGGATACTCCTGACTGTTGGGGCTAATTGAGCACTATAACTACTACCAACAAATATCCAATTCTTTTTTATAAAATATGAAACAGTCTATTTTCAATGCGCATTGACAATTTGAGCTGTGATTGAGAATCTACACACATCATGTCAGATGGTGGCAAGTCTTCAAATTTGTTCAATGCCGGCAACACAGAACGACGCGAGTTTACTAATAGCGATTTAAACTGAACTGTTTCAAAACTGTACGCATTAGTTTGCGTACATTTGATATGTACAGTTAATGCAACTTGCTAATAGTGTTATCGCGCTTCGATTTGATTAGGTACGATAACTTTAAGACGAGAAGACCTACCGCAGAGTTAAAAAGACAACAATTTCGTAGTTACTCACCCGCTACTCTAGAACCCGGCGTTGCTTGACCATTTTTGACATGAGCCGCTTGTGCAGTCGCTGTAGCCTTCTCAACTATTTCGTGGTCCGCCTTGCAAAACAAACCATCGTCACGTAGCGCATATTCGTCGCCAGGAACAAGTTGCCGACTACAGGCCACGCAGCGAAAGCAGTCGATATGATAGATTTGACTTCGTGCACGCATCACGAAATCGTTCTTGCTGAAGGATTGTAGACATTTGGCGCATTTTGTGCCAAACAACCTGCAAATTCAGCAGAAGCCCAAAAGGTAAATAGCTGCTTTTCAGAACAACTTTGGCAAATATATACCTCTAACCCTCTTTCTCACGGGTGACTCGTAAATACACAACCTATACAAACTTCCACTTTATTTTGAGTTTAGAAATGTAGCTCGCTGTGACGGTTTGTTAAGGGAGATAAAACCAGGAAATCAGACAAACCGCAAAAATGAATCAAAGGTTTGCCTCCTGCTTTGGTAGCAGCGCAAACTTTCCCGCCCAACCAAGCCACAATAAGAGGGAGGCGGAGTCGGAAAACTCAAGTGTGAAATAAATTTTCTCGAAACAGAGTTTAGGCAACTGGTGTGAATTTCTTTCTAATTAGCTGTTTTCCTCCCTGTCAGAGCGACTAAGATCGAACTGCGATTAACACTTGAATCTAACGAAGAGACAGAAGCTTCAAACAAGCCAACGAATTGGGGTAAATCAGTTGGGTATATTTCGGGGTCAGATTAGCTGTCGAAACAATAAGCTCCCTTGCCGTCAACTCAGTGTCTCTTAATAATTGAGGCGAATAATAAAACATTCGCCCAGGCGATAGCCTACACAAACTATCGCCGTAACACATGACTCCGTCATCAAATCTCTAAGAGCGTCATTCGCGTCGATCTCTTAAGAGGTTGTTTTAGTAAACTGTAATTTTGTGGTAAGAATGAGAAGAGAAACAAACCTTATATAGTCCCTCTTACAGTAGGTCTTTCCATCGCGAACGAAGCAAGTACACGTCTCGTCAAGATATGCATGACAGTCGGCACATTTGAGGCAGTTTGCATGCCACTCCAAGTCCGGGGCTACTCTCAAGATAAATTGATCGTGGATTTGCGATCCACATCCAACACACATGGAAACCCGACGCTTCTCTGCAAAGAGAATAAGAGATGGGTTAAGAGCCTAAATAACATCACGATGGCAGCAAAGCGTGACAGGAAATGGTGAAGATTTAGTCTAATGACAGGGCTTTCTCGAGAAACAAATGGCTGCGATCTGCATTTATTTTGTGCGAAACAACAAGTTTGGCTAGGAAGTCGTACTTGGTGCTGAGTGCTCGCCCATGCTGGGGTCGCCAGTAACTCTGCACTCTTCTTAGTTATCTTCTAGAAAGGATTACGGACTAAGCGCGTACACCAGCTGACGAAAATGAATACTTCAAAATTCCGATCTCTCTTGGGGACAATTTATCATTGGACGCTCGATCTCCTGGCTGATCACGTGACATGAGTTGTCATTATGTGTGAGTTTATTGGCCGCAGGGCGACCGAGTCATTTCACAAATTGGCGCCTGTTGTAAAACAAGCAAATTCGATTGGATCCTCGTCTTTCATGGTGTCAGAGTCTTTAATTTTTCTAGATTGGAATCATTGTTATAGACAGGTGAAAACCAGCTCGGTTAGCGCCTACGTCTGACGATCACTCCAAGAAGCAAGTTTGATTCTCACCGGCGGTTTAAGTTTAGACTAGCACAAAAACCTCGGGTTAAAGCGTAACTTCGCACGACACACGGACTTGTATTTTTATTCTTTGTTTGAGTGGCGAGAATTTGGCATGTTGTAAGCGAACACTGTGGTTCTCTTTCTTATGCCAATGATACGGTTAATTTATATACTGGAGTACTGTTTCGCTCAAGCACGTGGCACGAAAGCCCAACTTCCGACAATGTTGCAACGCCACACTCACTTTAAATACTTCGACGAAAACTAAACAAAGATTTTCTGAAAAGGTATAATTTTATTAATAGGAAGATACAGCATTCAGCCCTCCGGATTTACTAGTAGCATGTAGTGTTTATGTGCTGTCAATAGCAGTGTCACTTTTCACATGCCATCTCCTATTATTCTCCAATTCTAGGGGGTGGTAACAAAACAACACTAAAATTTGAATTGAAACAAAGGCCAGATCGCCAACAAAATTTGCCCCATTGGCGTACACAGGATTCTAATTAGCAGGAATTGCTGTAATGGAATAAACAGGTCTTCGCAAACTACAGCGCTAAACTCCGCCCAGCTTATCAACACCAACTAACCGGATTAAGAGTTGCTTGGCCGATAATATAGCGGCTATCTATTATATTTGGCAAACCTAGTGGTTTGGGTTTCGAAGAATGATGAAAAAATGACCGCGATATTGACATAAATTGGAATGGAAAATATTTACAAGACAGATTTTTCCATTCAATGGCTAAACAAAGTGAGTATTCAAAACATTTATTGGTTGTAACAAAGAGAATAAAGGTCTTTGTTTTCTTAGCTGAAGTTAAGGATTTGAAAAGCATTCACTATTGTCAGCCTTATCTGGCCATCGTCTCGGGTGGATGCAGGCCATTGTTATAATCCTAGGTAATTTCCGTGATAATTGCTTGTCACCTGTCAATCATGAGATGACCTCATCAGCTAAAGCTCGTCACCAGACCCCCTACTAGGGCTATTAACCTTATTTCCTGTGCGTAACGAGCCGTTTAAAACATGCAGTTCTTAATTTGGTGCCATTATAAAAGCATTTTTTGAACAAAGTTCGCAGCGATCGTAAATTGTACGAAAGTATCGATTGAGATGCGCAGCCGGCCACTCCAGATTCTTTCTGTGTTTCTAAGGTCAATAAACTCGAAGAACTGTCAAGTTGTCGTTCGATGTTGGATAAATATTTTACGAAGTACCTGAGGGTTGAAGTTTTGGACGTGTTCAGACGGTCCATAGTTGAGCATCACAGTCAAACACTAAATCACCACGGAATGACAACAGAATGGATCAGTTAAAAACAAATTTTAGTTTTAATTGTAAATTTAATTGTAATAGTTCCAAGATAGGTATGAAGAGCGATTTATCAAACTTTTGTGCGTAATGAGCGAGTGATGCTCACAATGAGAGTGTAACGTTTGTTTGTTTTACTATTAAGAGGCGCCGTATTGGTCGAGCATTCTGATAGCAACCCCATAATGTATGTGACACTCACGAAAGCTAATTCGATTTTCCACGCAGAATTTCCGCTAGACAAATCCTCTCTTAGGAAAAGAAAGCGGATCAGAATTTTAGCTCAAGATTAGAAACTGTTTTTATATTGCTGCTAACACGATCACTTCACGAAAAACGAGGTACTAGTTAATCTTAAGAAGTACCGATCAACTCAAGCCGAGAATTTGTGTCTATCGGCCGCAAAAAGACGGATAGAAGGAAACAGTTGGTGCATTTTGTAAAAAGAAACATTTTTCTTGCCTCAGATATAGGCAGATTTTGACCACAAAGACACAAAATATGTCAGGAAAATAACAACAATGGGACAGGTGAATTACTCGAGGCGCCTTCGTGTCACCAGCCCAAACGCACAGGGATAACAAGCAGACAAGGTGACTAAATATCTGGGCAAATTGTTGATTCCATTTTTGACCGCAGTTGAATTAAAAAATAAAGAAACATGCCACAGGCTTTCGTGAAACGGGAAGAGATACTTAATGTAAAATGAGTTCAAATTTTATTTTCACTATGAAGCACGCACAAAAAAAGTTGGCGTGGAAGTCAATAAATCTTTTTTACAGCTTGGCGCCAGTAAAAAAATTTTGTACAATGATTGTCAACTTAAAATTTGATGTTGGTTGCATGTAAAACAGAAAGTTTTCAAATTCAAAGAAATCTCCATATCTCCTTGGCCTCGAGGCTCATTTAAAAGAAACAAACAATGAGACACAGATGGAAATAAGCTCAAAGAAAAGACTTGGGGCTTGAAAGAAAGAACTTTTGACGCTCACAGGTCGGAATATGAAAAACTGATCAGATTTGCCAAAGAAAGAACTTAAATATCACCTGGTTTTTTTTTAGAAATTCTGGAACTGAAGAAAAAAGAAACTGATAAATTAGTAATTTCAGAAAAATCAGATCATAATGCTCGCTCGATTGCCTCTAGGCTGTAGATATTTTTTGGTTAGCCAATATGAGTGAATAGTGCACAAATAATTAAACCGATATTTCACAGCATGAAGAATCAAGACTTGTTTGCCTTCAGTGACAGAGTTGTTGTTACTAAATAATTCTTCCCAGCAGGTGGCGCGCAGTGAGAATATATTTTAGGCAAATTATTGTAATTCTCATTAATTTAGAATCTTTCAGCTTCTGAATCCAAACGCTCTAAAGGTCACAAAAGTAAATGAGTCATGATTTTTTAATTACAAGAAGGATAATGTTTTATGTAGTTTTATTCAACTTAGAATTTGTTCCCCAGGCAAAACAAGCAGAAAGAAGTCAACTTCTTCGGAGAACCGACGCCAGTTCAGTCATAAAAGAATCAATTTATAATGAAGTTCACTTAACTCTTATTTTTTGAGCTAAGCACGAAGATGAAATGATGTGTAAAATCGATTTGCAGATGAATTAAGCAGTTCGCAATATCCGTGCTCAAAATTTAATACATTCGTCGCGGTAACACATTTTTTGTTTAAAATTTGTTTCGCGTTAATTATCGCAAACGAGATTGAGTTTAGAATTTTAGACTGCAAACCTAGATATTACTTTAGTAAAATAACTGATTAAAAATCCTTAGCTGAAGTCAAATCCAAATGGCTATACTTACTTTTAATGCAACGCAACATTTCACGCAAAATCCTGAAACGCATCAAAGTTTGAAAAGATGGGAAAACTATGATAACATTACCCAATTTGCCCAAGTACAATTTCAATCTTTTGTTTCATAAAAATGTAAAGTTAAGTTTTTCAAAACACTGTTTATGAAACGAAGAATTCCAAAACGTTGAATCAACTATCAAGTTATGTCAGATATTGAAAACGCAGTGCTGGAAGCGTTATAGCGAAATAAAACTGAGAAAAAAAGTTAATCTTGCGAAATAATGGCTCCTTTGAATTAGATACAGATTGTAAATCTTTTCTCCAAAGCTGTTCTTTATATCAGAACTGCTATGAGCAATGCATGCTGAGATTTTCAATTTTAACCCATAAGATTGTTCCAAATTTAACGAATTTCTCGTCTTGCTCTCGGAAACGTGTCTGTTCTGCACACAAAGGAGACAGATGGCGTTACTTTATTTGATTTTAAAACCATTGCAACTTTTCTCGCGTCTTTTGAGAAGCCTGTCAAGTCCGTACACAATATATCACTTATGTTTACATTTGCACTATAGGAAATGATTTTTGAGGCGGCGAGTCGAGTTGCAAAACAAACAAACAGGTTTTTTTTGTGGAGTCTTTGTTATTCGTCTTGCTTTGTTACTTCGTACGATCCTTTTATGTTTCACCACATCATAAATAAACGCCGCAGGCGATTGCCAAACTACAACGCTGCAATAAACTTGCTCGTTTCTTGTTCAGAAATTTGACAAAGCTTTGTTAGTTTTATCCATCGTACATAACAAGGGAAAACCATTGACTTGATGAGAAAGAAAACAAATAAAATGTATAATCTTTTCTGACAGGCCTGTGTCCTTCATTCACAAACAGTTTTAAAAAAAATCATAACTTTTTTGGAAGATCTTGCCTTTTCGCTATTTTTAATGAATAATGTTGTAGCAAAATGTTCTTCAGAACGGGCACCACGAAAATGGCAATGTAACAACAAAAAGAAAATTTTGTAACTATGCTTTTGCTTGAACTTGCAAGTTTATTTTTTTAATAATTCAGTATTCGCTAGGTCATTTGCAATAGCAATTAATAGATTCTGTCTTCGAAGATAATTCTAATAATTAAAGATTAAAATTTCTTATGACACTAAAGTAAATTAGAATCCAAACAGAGTGAATAGTTCAGATGAACGCGTGGTGCATACAATTAAAGTGATGTATTTGGATAGGTAACAAGGGAACCACAAAAGCCAACGAGAAACATCTCTCGACAAAATACATTATAGAAAAGAACAATTTACTGTTGATCATCATAACAACAAAAGATCGAGCACGTCGCAAATTTCTTCAAATTAAGTCAAACAGGTAAAAAATAAATACGTAGCGAATGGACATAGGCTTACAATTCTATAATATTTTTCCTTTGGCCTTAAGGGTTGTTCAGTTCAATAGTTATACATAGCGAAGCCACAGAAATCCAAGCCTCCCTTTGCTGGCTTTGAATCATACAATCATAGCATAAAAGCGTTTAGCATAAAGTATTTTTTACGTATTCTATGATGACACGATCAAACCGCGAATTTTTGTTTCATAAAGCCGGAGAAATGAAATTCAAACAGCACGAGGTGGTTACCAAGACCAAGTTACAAACTTCCCGTTCCTAACTCGGTAGATAAAATTGCTTTCCGCAAATTTGACAAAATAAATTCTTTATCACGGTTTGACTAAGAGTCTGATCTCTTTAGCCTTAAATGAAACGTTATCAGCATCTTCCTTAAAAGCTGCTAAATCCGTGGCCTTTTTAAAAATGAGAAACACGATTCTTATAAAAAGTAATATGTAAAGTTTTGGTTTTTCGTCATTGGTAAACCTTAGCCATACCTTTAAGAAAAAAATCAAACCCTGCTCACTTTCGGCACCAGTACTGCGAATGCTTTATCAAATTGTACATAACTATAGATCAACTGCTTAGCAGTTTGTCGACTGTTTCTGTAGCAACCGGGCCAAACCAGATCATGCACGGAATTTCTAAGTTCTTAAAACCTGATAAAATTTAAAAGAATAAGCACATTTTATAACGAATTGTAGGTGATATTATAATCAACGTTTTGATACTTTGCAAATAATTTGATATTCTCTGAAGCAAAAACACGTAAGTAACGAGAATATTTTTAAGAAGCTCGTGATATCTCGCTGATGTTGAGGTTATATATCAGGTTCAGCAGTGCAGCACACCTTGATGGCCTCGCTTGATGAGTTTCAGGGCATGGAAATTGCGAGTCAGTTCTTTCTTAAGTGGCATCAATGTAAAGAATCAGTCAAATTTTAAGAATATGTATTCTGCGACAGTACGGGCAAAACGTGGCGAAACTCTGAGAGGTTCAGCGCAAAGTTACGATAGCATACACAAAAGCAAAATGCCTCGTTAAAAATCTTTCTTTGAAAACAAGGCGGCAACTTGCACTTTTATGATGAATTTTATTGTACGTTCCATTTTGCAAAAATGCTAACACAAAGTGATATTTTTTATTTAGATTATATAAAATACACGTAAAACTTTTCGAGCCTAGCACTAAATTTGAAATCTTTCCGAGGAAGTGTGCCCAAACACTACAAAATAGGAAGCATCCACTTGTTTCGCATTCGTCAGCCTCCCTTAAATATCAAATTTTCTCGACAAACCACGGAACAAGCAATAAACTTCGGTGTAAACTCAAGACATAATGCATACTCTTCATATATGATAATTATGTTCGTGTGTTTTTCTTTATACTCTAGTTTCCGTTTGTCGAATAGCTGCAGGCAATGTCTAATTCAGTAATTGTCCTAGCGTACGCTCCCTTCGTCTCTCAGTCACAATTTACAGCCATTAAGTCGCGTTCGTTTAAAACTTCAGTTTAACGAAAGCAAGGCAAGACAAGCGGCTGCATTTTAACACTAAACAAAAGCAGATGATAACAGTGTGATGGGCGAAATATTTAATATTAACGTCAACAAGTCTTCATGTTTTTAAAATGTTGAAAGGACCACTGACGCCCTCGTTAATTAGCCACTATAGTGAAATAAGGATACTGTTTTTAAGTTTATCAGAAACATTTATCAAAATAAAGCAAAAAAATCTCACTGGTCTATCATTTTCTGCAGATCTATATTCAAATTGTGAAAGTAATTGTACTTTTTTAAAATTTAACTACGGTATTAGCACCGTTTCCGAAATACTGTACAATGAAGAAATATGAGTTTATTATTGATTTGGAATTTACTTTAGAAACATGGACAAACACAGGGCAAAAGAAAAAAGGTAATCGTTCGTTTTTTGTCCAAAACGTATATTTTATTCACTTTTTCATTTTCATTTTTGTATCACAATGTAAATGAAACTTCAAACTTCACTCGGAAATTTTCTGTTCCTGAAAATGCAACGCTTTTCAAGTACCTTTAAGAGAAAAAAAAACGAATTCAATTGAAAAGGGGAGAAACAGCAGTCTCGTTAATAAGATACTTCGTGCAGCCAACTTTAATTGAGAAGAGAAATGAAAATATGGCGAGGATTCTGATTGCTTCCAGTTCTGGGTTTTCTGGAGCCACACTAGCCATACATGAGACTATATCCGATCTATTCCTCAGGGCAATACTAAGCAGATAGCACGAAATGAAAAACAAAATCATTACTTTTTGTAAGCAAACTCTTTCGCTGAAAAACATAAAGCTGAGACAACGAACATTATTATTGTTACCCTAAGGCATTACGAACAATTATCAGCAACACCTTCGGGTGGGAGGCAATAAATATATTGACAAAACAAACAACTATTTCACGGTTCTCAAAAATGACTCTCCTTCTGCCGCCCCTATTTCACAAATCAGTAAAAAATCTGATGGCATGCACCCAACGGTATCATTATATGGATTAAGTACAAGTTATGTTAAGAAACAAAGCTTCTCCAACAGAAGAGAACCTTAAATATTTCAGAAATTGCCTGCTTGTTTGACTCTAAAATCGCTGTACAAGAAATGAAACTAAAAATAACCTCGGGCAATTTGCAAACCGCGTATTTAAAAAAGCTTTACATATATCACAAAATTACGCTGCCCCAGCAACAATCAGTGTGCTTTCACTATCAATTTTATATTTTTTTTGTCAGAAAATATGTCCATATTGCTTTGGCTCAATCATTTGCAAGATCTTTCTCAGCAAACGTTGTAGTAGCAAATGTATTTATACTCTGTGTCGAACTTATCACTGAACTACAAAAACGTGCTCTCTCAGTCAACTAGGGTCCGGGCCCTCTCACTTAACTAGGACCCAGGTCCTCTCGCACGAGCACATGCAGCCATAATTTTGGCGAACACTTTCATTTTTGCGCAGCTGCGAGCACCATGAATTTTAACAAAACATTGGCTGAGCAAAAAACGATGCTCCACAAACTAGGACTTGGAGTACGATTGCTACACGTAACAAGAACATAAGAACGTAGTTGTTTGAGTAATCAGTAAAAAAAGGAAAAAGCGAGGCGACCATCTGAGCATTTACTGATTTTCAAAACGAGCATACAAGCAACAATATCCAACACTGCGAATGCTGCTAAAATATTTGCGCGAGTTTTGGAGAAGAGCTATATAGTCAATCAATCAATCAACAAATCAATCAATTAATCAATCAATACTTTATTTAAAGTCAGTTGCGAAGGAAGTGGTTGCCCGTTCTTCCTAGCCAAAGGCTAATGTTTAATCACTCGACGGCTCAGATCTTGGCGTGAAAGTCCAATTTGCAGAGGGGTGAAAACCGGAGTACCCGGAGAAAAACCCTCGGAATCAGATTGAGATCGACAAATCTCAGCCCACGTGCGGAGCCCAG
>JAOEJH020241777.1:1625-13565 GCA_025448215.2 Palythoa grandis
CGTGCAGACCCTTGGATGATACCTTAACTCATAATCAATTTACTCTCTATCGTGCAGACCCTTGGATGATACCTTAAACTTGAAGCTGTGGCAAAACAACATATTTTGGCTGAGTTTGATTTTTTTTTGTCGATCATTGCTCTTCCTGTAGCTTTTCAGAGCTTTGGTTTGTTGTACTGCCAGCTGATGCACGTTTTCATGGCAAAAAGGTGTAAAAGAGTAACTCGGTCAGGCGGGTAACCCACCTCCAGAAGAGGGTCCGTCGCTTATCTGGGTGCTGCGGGTCACATGTAAACGCAACGCCAAAAATCAATACGCGGGTTATGCCGAGATAACTTGGCTAGACAGGTTATCTTTCTCCACCATCGGTAGGCAACGCATTTGTTAGTGCACTGTTTTTTATCTTACTTTCCGTTTTTTTTATTGTTGCTCTCAGTATTTTTTTTTTAAATACCGACGTAATTTTAGATTTTTCTTGCTTTAGAAACCGTAGCTACCGTACAGTTGTCAAATTTTAATGTAGCACTGGTTATAAATAGTGATATCCGTTCCCTAGATTGTATACATGATACTAAACTCTTAAAATCTGCTTAGGTAAATTGTTTTTGTTATAATTACTAGTCATGTTCATTCTTGCTGTCTCTGGTTCTCGTAAAGAAATTTGAAGTCATTGAATCAGACAAAAATATTGTGTAATCAGTTGGGCTCGATATGATATGTCTGACATATTTGTCATTAATTTAATCAGCAGCTGGTAATGATGGAGAGGATGATGATGATGACAACGCCGAGCTGTCAGACGAGGAGGCAGCTGATGGAGATGCAGCTGAGATTAAGTTGCGTCAAAACCGAGAACAGGTAACAAGCAGGTTTCAAACGAGGATAACATCTCGATCATCTGCAGTTCTTTTTACTCGATATCACTAATCTCCATATTGGATGTTTACCTGTCATGTTGCACTATTTACTATCGTATTCAGTAAGTTGTACGTTTTGCAACTAATGTTTAGGTTATAACTCCATACCAATGTCGCTTTTGAAAATTCAGTGATTCGGTAGCATTATTCGCGACTTGACAACTTTTTCACAATACGACATTAGTCATCATGCTTTACGTCACTAGTCGTTATCCAATTGCTTTTCATGAATAGAGGTTTTGCACGAGTCACGTGACCTCACCGCAACCGTAACTACGCCGCCATCTGGTATGATAGGCAAAACAAAATGGCGGTCGCACGTGGCGATTGTGTTTTACTTTGCATCGTTTGCTTTAATCATCGGCACCACTTTTCTGTTGTGCCCATTACAACACAAGGACATGACCTAGTCTTTGACATAACTGGTACCTTGCCCTTTAGTACTGTATTAATAAATTCGCAGCTGGGAGCTTACATAGTATCCGCATTTGATAATGCAGATAATATAGAGTAAGGGCTTTCTGACAAAACTGTTGGTTGATCAAAGCGACTTTAGAATTATATTTTATTAAAAAAACTAACGATAAAGACTAAATTGTCGAATAATAATTATGAGTTTGTAAATAACATCGTGTTAACAAAGTGTACAGTCAAATAATAATAAATAAAATAATAGCTAATAAATAAACTTGTTACTTATATAGAGCAAAAATTCATTAAAATGTATGATCTAATGCGCTTTACAATTATTACAATCGATAAAAATATCATTAAAAATTAAATTAACTATGCTAAAAAGGTAAAGCTATATCTATAGTGCTAATTATATCATAATTTCAGAAATAAAAAATAACCTCACACAGAAATATAAATGTAAAAAAACATACAAAACAAAGGAAACAAACAAAACAAAGGAAACTTTATACAAAACAAAGACTTCAGTCTATGGAAAATGATAAAACAAAAACTTTTGCACGGACAGAGTCAGAGTGAATGTCATTAGTTTTCTTAATGAAAAAACCTATTGGCATTAGTTTTTAAAATGTCTCAAAAGTAGTACGCAATTCGCATAGAGTCACGGTAGCTAAATCTCGTGTGACCTTCTTTGATACTTTGATCTGCAGCATGCAAGCTACGAGGCCCTGGATGAAGATGATCGTCAGATCTACGACGATCTGGGACACAGCGACGAAAGTATGTGTTTTCTTAGTATGAATATGTTGCACAGCACTACAGTGCACACCGAACAACATGCTATAAAGATTCGTGGTCCCACCTGGGATCAAACTCTAGGCTTTGAATAATAATCTAGTGAATGCATCAGCAAATAAGCAAAACTAAAAGGAAAAAACCCGTTTGGTTTAAATTTCAAGCTTCAGGATTCGTCGCGGCATCGCTTACTTCGTCAGTAGTGAGTTGAATTTATAGTTCGTAATCTTGGCAATCTACACTGCGCTCTTTCAACTTACGCGGCCATATTGACGTGTCTTCAACAAAAAAGTTTGATGAACTCGTCAGTGTGGCACACCAGTATGATAATGCTCCTTCTTTTTTCCTTTCTGTCTCTTGTGGTTTGCCGAACTCTTTCATATGACGTCATAGCAGCCGCTGAGTTTTTGAAAATGATTCCTTTTGTCTGGGACAACAAATTTTTGTCCTTTGTTTTCACATTGTGTGAAAACGGTTGATATAAAACTAACGTTTTATATAAACTAAAGTTTTACGAAGGAGTCGCATTACCGCGTTTATTAGACGAAATCTGTTTTTGCAATAGTAGAAACTACGGATAAAGAGCTTCAGAAACGCCATTTTTGGATCTTGTTTTGCTCACAGCTTTTTTGTAGGTTTATGATAAATTTGTTTATATTTTCTGAATTTTTTAGTTAGTCCCAAGAGAACTTTATTGAGAGTCCTACAAATTTTTAGATTGAAGCGAAAAGATAAAACTTATTGCGTACATAATTTTCATGGAGGATTTCATGGTTTTTGCTCATTTTACTTTTAGGTGATACAGAAGATATGACGTCTGATCAGCGGTCCACTGAAGCCTCGTTCAGTCTTGCTGGTCAGTCAAAGTTATATAAATGGTCACTTCCAACAAAATCTTTCCAAAACTAAAAATAAAGAATTGAAATCGTTTCTGTTCTTGTTTTAAGGCGAAGATGAAGATCCGTTAGAGTCACTGTCCTCTGGAATTGCAGACAGATCTGTAGGTTAGTTTATAACGGTGAGAATGATAATAACATTCATGAGGATGATGATGATGATGATGATGATGATGATGGTAAATGATTGATTTAAAGTTCTTACGCAGGCTGTATTTGCCAAATTTTCCGAAGAAGTGGTTCGTGTTTATGTTGTGCTTTGTGACCATTTAATGGCTATGTTTTTTTAGTAACTGTTCAACTTTGTAAACAGGTTTGCTTTCCACGAGAAATCTTGTGTTTCAGTTATTTGATGTTGACCCTAAACGTTGTAGGTAAAATTTAAAAAAAATCGATCACATACAATAATATACTGCTTTATTAAATGATATTTTCTAAACTAATTATACAGTTCCTTTTTATAAAAGTAAGAATCCAATAACAAGTTTGTTGAATTATTGGGGCAGAGAAACAAAATTTTCTTCACAGGCTTGAAATAAGCAAAATTTTACATAAGGGATTGGGTTTTTTTTGTGCAAAAAGTTCTTCCTTTTTTGTTTTTTGAAGAAAGGGAGGTTATTTTGATAACTTTGCACCACAATAGAGCGTAAAAAAGACCCTTTCGACAATATGTAGTAAAATTATCGCACAAAAGATCACTTTGCAGCTCCCGAAAGGTAACTAAGCCTTCACCTGCAACAGAGGAGAGGGCGTGATGGTACAGGTAGAGAAGTGTAAATACTCATCTTCACAACGAAACTGATCAGCACTGGTCTATCAATTTAGGTGGCGACCAAGAAAGTTTACTTTCAAATGAACACACTAAAGAAAAGAGCTCAAAGTCAGTTGATAACCGACGAACTCAGGCAAGTGTTTTCCTACTTAGGTTTTGTCACTTCGAATTAACCATAATGACTTTCCGTCACTCCGTATTTAGTGCCCCCATTCTCGGTATTTCCACAAAACAGCCATCTTCCTTGCTTAACTGTACCCACTCAACAAGATTTTTCTTCAAATGAACATCGTTGCCTTCAAGTGTGCTCAATAACTGTTAGATTTGACGGATAAATATGCATAATATAGAGTATTATTGTTGTAAAGTTATTATTTTACTTAGAGTTTAGGAAACAATTTCTACTATTTCTATTCATTTCTTTTTGTATAGTTGTTTCACTTTTAAGTAGTACCGTGTACCATGGATAGTAGAGAGGATTGATTATTAAAAACGTCAAAGATCAATACTACTTTGTTCTCAACCTGATGCGTAGCTGTGATTATGATCTTATGTTCTCGTTGTAATGTCCAACTGTTGGCCAGTTGTTTATTTGCACCTCAAAGCTATTTGTTATCTGTGCTCGTTCAAGGCCATATAACAAAAGGAAAGAGAGAACAAAAACCTATAACAAAGAACGCGGAGTTTCATAGCAGTTCCTGTTTACTAACTCTGCTTTCTTCGTATTTATTTTGTTACTCCACAAACTCATAAATTAAAGCATGCAACAAATTTTTGATTCACTTTGTTGCTTTTGTTCTCAGCGAGTGGTTGAAATCGATCCCCACGTCTCATCTTATTTGTACGACGAGGAACATAACCACTGGTGTGAATTTTCTCTGAAGGTAAAGTCCAAAGGAGGAAAAGTGAACGTGTGATCTCAAGCCAACTTTGTTTAGGGACAGTCGGCAAAAGCTCAGTAGCATTAAAAACTTTGTTGAGAGTTAGATGCTGGTAATTGTTGTTCGCTATGGAGTCTGCTACTAGTCAGTAGAAAGAAGGAGTAAGGCAGAACAATAGTAAAACAGATAAGGCTGTAAAAAGTCTTCTTGATCAGAATGAAACGAACATCTGCAAATGGTTAGACCTTCTCGTCTTTTCGGATAAGGACGTTAAACCGTAGGTCCAGGGGCCCCTTTAGTGGAGATTAATCTCTGTGGGTAGCTCCTACCATATATGGCAAGAGATGTAAATAAATTAGGTTGAAGAAGCGATTAATGTGAAGTTAAGTGTCACTTCGGAGGAATCAAGTTAGGAAGGAGTTATTTCTCGTTCCAAGTCGATAAATTGAACGGTGGCATTAACGTAGAGAGGGATTTGCAAAAACCTTGGAGATGGAGCGTCTATTTGAAAAGAATTACGATAGAAAGTAAAATTTTAAAGTTTGAAGTCACTGTAGAATAACCAATGTCAAAAGCGGAAACGACTATAAAAAAATTTAAAGTTAACTTTGAAATAGTTACTTTAACACAGCACGGGTGAAAGAGCTTAACAAGAATACTGTTAACTTAGGATTGTTGGTCGGTTACTATTTATAGTTCGATATGATACAGTTCATGTTGAAAAAGTCAGTACTGTGTGTGAAATGAGTTATGTGAGTACAAAGAACGTATATAATGGAAAAGACATACTGTTATTTTTAGTGTTCTTGTTAATATCGTTGCTCTAGTTATTGTCTTTTTCTTTGTCATTATCATTTTTTTATTGTTTTGCAGTTACGCCTTAGGTACAGTATACCCAAATTACCTTTCACACACAGTATCGACTGTAGCACATGACAAACATGTTTGAAATAGCTGTAGTAGACTGAAACCAGCTGTTCCATTTTGTTCTCGTAGTTTCCCGTTTTGAGGTTGAAGGTTCGCGTTTTGTCGTTGTTGGAGAGGTTGGCCTCACAGGTAAAATGACAGTGTCTTGAATTTGAATATTGTGGCTGACCACATTAGCATGATTATAGTTTTCAGTAGGCACTTGAAGAAGGTCTAAATAGCACAAAATACAAAACAACGTTCGAGGCAATCACGAAACTCTTCATGGTATATTTACATCTTCTGCCATCATCAGAATGGTAGTGAGTATTGATCTATAGAAGAGTTAAGTACAGATATCTTACAATAGAATAATAAGTACATACTGATCTTAGAAATAAACGATGGTAGAGAATAGAATAGCTAAGACAATGAAAACAGATAACAAAAGATTAATGACAGAGGTTTAAATCGGCGTGTTACAATTGTTGATTCAGCGAAGGTTTAAACCACTTTATTGATCTTGAGGCTGAATCTGCAGCTGAAACATGTAAATAAACCATTAAGGGTCGTGATTGCTTTGAAAGCTGGTTTGCAGTTGAAGAAGATTTTTTGGTTTTAACGAATGGCCTTTTCACTCTTTGTGTTTTGTCATTTCGTAGACCAAACACTCACTTATCTTCTTGCATTTTTCATGACTATGAAAAGGTGACAGATGGATAGTGATTGTTCTTATTGTGTTCTGATGACAAGTGTGTGCCGGCAGTAGAGGTTCTATGTTAAGCGACAGGTTAATTCAATATACCCGATATAATTTGCATCACCCAAATCACAGTGATAAAGATATACAACGCGCTGATTGTTTACTATTAGGGGAACCTTATGTTAATTTTTTTCTTCAGTGTGATTTGCAACGACAATTAAGGGACTGGTCTACGAAGTGTAATACATAAAAGACATTAAACCTAGCTAGAATGCGTAGTCGGACTTAAATTGCGCCAATACTTAATTGGCATTAACTTTTCGTTTGGGTTCACGTGCGCTTGGAAACGTATTGTTTTTTGTTCAATTGTTTTCACTTCGTTTTTACATTCGGATTTTCCTCTGTTCTTTACACATGATAATTTCCGTCAAATTAGCGTCGAAACGTCATTTTGACATTTTAGTATTTTAGCATTATTATTTTTATTAATTACGATATATATCGTCTTTTGTTTCTAGAGTGTAATAACGGAAACACCAGGAATCAAGCGTTGTTTCTTAGTGGAGGAAAGCGATAAAGCGGCGCTGAAGACAGATGGAGTCAACCTACAGGTGTCGAGAAAAGTAGTTTCGTGTTAAGACAATAGCTGGTAGAGTCGACCGGTTAATTAGGAACTCTGTCACTTTCTTTGTTAGAGATTTTTATTTTCCTCTCCCTATTGTTAAATGGCCATGATCTTGCTGATTACAACAGAATCAGTAATTTTGTAAATGAAATGGTAATTAGTTAACTGTCTTATCGCTGCTCTGAACTACCTTTTGGACTATTTATTTTGTGCTGTGTTAAATGCCCGTGTGGGGCGTAAGTCGTATTTTTATCAATACTCGCTCTCTTTTTATAGGTTATTTTGAACTGTGGTTGAACGAAATTACTTTTAGTAGCGTACCATTTTGCGTTTTGCTGTCATCACGCGAGGGGTATTCCTAACTAAGTGAGAAAAGCTAATTCTCTGCGTGCTGCAAATCTAACATAACTGTGTTGCACATGCGTGGTAGTGGTAATAACACAGCCACCAAATAGGGCACTGTGGCCTCGCAGGTGCCAATCTAACGCCTTGTGTTCTGTAGGCAATGTGGGAGTACTCCAAGGTGTTAAATGTCAACAAGCTGTATACTAATGATATTCACGCCATGGCCAACACGTACGGAATTGAGGCTGCAGCTCGAGTTATTACCAAGGTTAGTGATGTTTCTTTTGGTCAACCGCTTATGATCCCAGTTTGGCTGTTGTTAAACTACACTCGCTAGGTCCAAGTCCTAGGAGGGGGTCTCGTGTCCATTACCGGAAGAACTTTTTGGAGCTCATTGTTCTCTGCTTCTATTTTAAATCTTTTTACGCTCAAGTTATGCATCTCAAGGAATATGTTAGATATTGTAGTGAAAATGTATAATAATTGTGTAATGGAAGGCAAATCAATCAAAGCTTCATAAAAGTGTGAGCATTTATCAATTCCTTGATTTAAGTAACCTATGGTAAACGTGTGTGTAAATTGATTTTAGTGATCTTATCCTTCTGATTTTATCAGGGAAGAATTGCGTAAACAGAAACAGCTTCTGAGTTGAAAAAACCTTAATAAATAAACATTCTATGTTTAACAGAGTGCAGGGTGCAGAGTGCAGGGTGCAGAGTCTGTAAAGCTGAGAAAAGTTGGGAAATCTAAAAAAATTCTGGAAATTCTGGAAAAGGTCTGGAAAACAAAGCAAATGTCTGGCTTGACTTGTAACGAAAAGATAATTCTTCAGAGATGTGGACTCTGAATCTAAAGAGCAATTCCAATGTTTCAACCTAATATATTAGGTTAGAAATTAAAGGAAAAAGGATGGAAAAAGTATTGCTTTCAAATATCTGTGCCAACCCTGTTGTTAGAGTACCGACATGTGTGCTCTGTGCCATCTCTGTTGTTAGAGTACCAGTATGTGTGGTCTGTGCCATCTCTGTTGTTAGAGTACCAGTATGTGTGGTCTGTGCCATCTCTGTTGTTAGAATACCAGTATGTGTGGTCTGTGCTATCCCTGTTGTTAGAGTACCACTATGTGTGGTCTGTTCCATCCCTGTTGTTAGAGTACCAGTATGTGTGGTTTAAATGTTCAATAAAAAGCTGTTTCTGTGGCTTGAACAGTTTGCTCATATACAACTGACCAATTGACAACGATACACAATTTTGTAAAGTTTTAGACTGACTACTTTAATGGTAGATATTTGTCTTTTTTAAGAAATAATCTAAATTTGTCATTTTTTGCAACGAGTTATATGAGATTCTCCAAGTTGCCATTTTAAAAAAAAATACGTTTCTTGAGGCCTAGTTCAAACGTCGAACTTCACAAGTGCCGAATCTAATGCAAATGTGGTATAACAATAGAATTTTTTCATTAGCATTAGATACGGCACATGTGAAGTTCGGCGTTTAAACTAGGCCTAATTTGTTTTGTGTTATGCTCATTTTTGTATACTCCTCGTGCATAGGAAATCGCCAATGTGTTTGATGCATACCACATTCGCGTTAATCCGCGTCATCTGAATCTGGTAGCAGACTATATGACCTATGAGGGGAAGATCAAAGCTTTCAACAGAGTAGGAATCGAGTCAAACGCTTCTCCATTTCAAAAGATGAGTTTTGAGACAACTACGCACTTTCTACGAGGGGCGGTGCTGTCCGGAGACACGGAGGAGCTTACCTCCCCTTCTTCACGGCTGGTGGTTGGACGGACAGTCGGCTGCGGCACAGGCAGTTTTGATCTGCTACAACCTTTGCTAGTCTGACTCTTGACTTTTTACAGTGGTTTCTTAGTTTCTTTGACCTGGTACAGCTTCTGTTAATATAGCCGTTGACATGTTTCCACTTTCGTCTTACCTTTGACCTGGTAAGCTCATTGTGTACAGTGACATAGCATAGCTATTGTATCTGAACTTTGTTCTTGAATACCTTCTGTTAATATGACCTTCGACCTGGTAAAACTTTGTTAGTCTGATGTTTAGCTTGCTATATCCATTCGCTAACCAAATTTCTTGCCTTAGTTTTGACAGCGTATTTAATGTTAAGCAGGGTTTAAACATTACCTAAAAGCCTTCAAGTTGCTAGAATTGGGAGTCTTTAATTTCTTGATTAAAACGAAATGACAAACATTTTGGAAAAATCTTTGATTCTAATGTTTGCAGCCAATTAAGAAGGAATCAAATACAAGGAGCTCTGACCTTATCAATTTTTTTCTAAACATGATAATTTTAGAAGAATGGTTAAATGTTGTGTTGAGGGGCGCAGATAAAGCACGTGCTCGCGGGAAAATGTTGCAAAGCCCTACAGGCTATAAATTTGACGCTTGCAAATGTAGCTTGAATGAATAACAAATAAACCGTCATTAATTGTTGATGACTGAACCTTGGTGATCTTATTTTAAGCTTTAGTTGGATGGTGGGCAACTGTTCACGATCTATTATCGATACTCTGTGAATCGTGGTTCAGTATGCAACTGGTACCTGCTTCCTTTTGGTCCCATGCTTTGCCTTTCCTGTTGAATTCATTGCCTTAATTTTGATTCGTGAAAAATTACGTCACGTAAAGCCGCGACGCCACCCACCCCCCAGGCTCCCTCCCTTCACCTGTTAGTAAATATTCACAGTTTGCTCATCATTTCCTCCCCCTGGCCCCCTCCCTCCACTTGTCAGTTAATATTCACTATTTGCTCATCTTCTTCTTCCCTTGACCTTCTCCCTCCACCTATTACTAAATATTCACAGTTTGTTCAAGTAAAAACAATTGTTTTATTTTTTTTTAAAAAATGGACATTTGTTCTCTTACTAAAAAAACAATCGCATAAATTTTCGTTTCATTAAACTTGCCTTTTGAAATGGCTTTTAGTTTAGTTCCATACCATGAACTTAAGTTAAATTATTAACGCGTTCAACGTTTCTCTGGAAATAAAATGATAACAGCGATCTTTATAGCTTTATAAAAGGATTTTGTTCATCTTGGACATTTGATTAACAATGGAAATGTTTCCACCAAATCTGGATATGTGAACTTAAACAAGTCAGAGTTTAAAATTACATTCCTCAAAGTTGTGCCAAAAAGGAATCCAAAACGCAGCGACAAAACATTCACGAAATGATGTGAGATTAGTTTTTATCGAGTTTCCTGACTGGGAAAACGATTCTGCTGCTATTTCAAACAGTTCGGATTTTAGACAATACCACTCAAGTTTTACAAATCCACATTGCTTGCTTCAAAATTGAAATACCCAATGCCTTCTGCTTTTGCTTTATTTTACTTTAAAAAGCAAGGACAAAATTATGGCAATCTTCTTAGTCGTATTCTACTCATTAAGACGTTTATCTCGGGTTGTTTGCTCAAGCCATCGTTTGAATGTCCAATACTAGAAAGGAAAAATTGCTTAGTTACGTGTTGCGTAGTTACGCGGACTGTTCATTCTTGTCGTTGGTAAGAATCCACGTTGAGCAAAAACATGCCCTCGGTAAGTTTGTCGTATTTTGTAAGCACGAGTAGCTGCACGAAGAGCTTTTGAAACAATCCATTAACTCAAGGAAATGTTTTGGTAAGACGGTAGCATACCAACGTCTGAAGGCAACAGATAGTCCTGTGGTTAAGACAAAAAATAACATTTTTTATACTTCAGGACTAGAAATATAATTTTTTTCGCGGCTATCAACTATGATTCTAGACCAAGCGCTATATTCTGATACACTTGCGGTATTTTTAAAAACCTGACCTGGACATGATGGTTTTATTTTTGAGCAAAGGGTTGTAAATTGGAAGTGGTCTAGCTTTTAACAAACTTACCGTGGCTTCGTTGTACATCGACTTTAATTCTGTGCACAGTTCGTCAAAAGTGGGTCGCGCTTTGGGGTCTGGGCACCAACAGCGCCTCATCATTTGGTATCTGTTAATAAAGAATCCAGCATGCATGATTTTTACAACATTGCCAAACCCCCTTGAGATAATTGGAAGATACAAGCCGTTTACCTTTGCGCGAAAAAACGGTTGTAATGGGTAAGAATTGCTGAGAGGTAATGGACAGTGTTATATCACTAGGATCGTTTACCATTTGTACTGAAAAAGCAATAGGCCATTTCCGGAATTACGCTTCATTGCTCACAAATAAAACAATCAAATCGAGGCCAAGTGTTAAAAAATACAGTAAATGTATCAGACGTTAGCACTTA
Source organism: Palythoa grandis (assembly GCA_025448215.2). Taxonomy (NCBI): domain Eukaryota; kingdom Metazoa; phylum Cnidaria; class Anthozoa; order Zoantharia; family Sphenopidae; genus Palythoa; species Palythoa grandis. The sequence goes on from JAOEJH020241777.1 coordinate 13,148, forward strand.
ACCTCGACTTGAAGGCCTTGTTGCCTGTTGGTGAGCGATGGAGCGTTATTCGGAAATGGGCTATGGCAAACACGCAAACACGCTCAGTAGAGCCTGGCACGAATCGATGTTGTCAATGGTACAGAATTTTTCGTTCTTTTCGGTTGGAATAGAAAAAGAGGAATACGTTTGACGTTTTCCATCTTTTTCGAAAGTTTTCAACAGTATGAACAGTGCCATTTAAATTTCTGACTGAAAATTCCGGTTTTTCTGTACAAATTGTTAACGGTCTGAGATAGACGTCCCAAATTTGATCAGAAAAAAAATTGTTTTCAACTTTCGTTTTGTCTTTTAACTCGCCAATTGCCGGTGTGCACCTGACGTCATGGCGGCCATGTTGGTGCCTTTGAACAAAAGAATTTTGATGATTTCTTTTGTT
>JAOEJH020242941.1:0-13558 GCA_025448215.2 Palythoa grandis
ACAATAATAATAATAATAATAATAATAACAATAATAATAACAGTAATAGTAATAGCAATAGTAATAGTAATAATAACAATAAGAAAAAGAAAAAAGAAAAGACAGCTGGTATTTTATTGACAACAAAACTATTTTATTTACAATTCATTTCGATTAAAAATTATTTTCAAATTATCATAATAATAATATTAACAATAATAACAGCAACAACAACAACGATAATAATAATAATAATAGTAAACTAGCTAGGACCATCATCGTGTAAAACGATCTTACGGTTACGGTGAAGATGTCTGAAAACTAATGTCATTAGCGACCGAAAATTCAAGTTTCATTGTGCTGCGTCTTACGAACAAAGCTAAACTATTGAAGTTCAAGGTTTTTTTCTTCAATTCTTGGCAAGTTCAGCACATACGTGTAAATGGTAACTTGCAGCCACTTCTGGACACCATGGCCACATGGGTAGCGGACATACCCCTTTATCTACCCTCTTGCTACCCATGTGGCCATAACGCTCAATAAGTGGCTGCAAGTAACTTTTTAATTTTTGTTTTCAGCTACATCTCACTAGCGCTACGCTTACATTTTGCTTTATATTTTGGGGGGAAATTGAGCCAGTTTGTTATTTGTGCCGTGTTGATGAGGCCAAATGTCAAATGAGACTGAAACAGCTGACCACGGCTGCTAACACTCGCACTCACTTTATTTAAGGGTGGATAAAATGGGTAATTCCCACTACCCATGTTTAAAATTAGTGCTACCAAATACTATATGATAGAATATTGTGCCAAATTCTGATACTACGTCATCTGATAAAGCAACAAGCCCTGGTTTAAATGCTTCACATCAAATGGTTTACAACAAAGCAAGTTTCTCGTTAGGCTTTTGTAATGTGTTTTTTTCCATCTAGCTATAGCACATATAAAACCTTTTTAATGTATGAAAACAAACTCCAGGGCTGGGTTGTGGTGGATAAGTTATCCCTCGGATAAGTGGAAATCATCCTCGATCATTGATCCAAGATTGTTTTGCTTTTTGTTGATTTATCTATCCCTTGCTGTTTAGTGAATGGAAAATTCCAAAGGCAGATGGATAAAGTGGCATCAAACAACTTCAATTAAAGTTTCACTGCTAAAAATTGACGACACTTATTTTATCCGGCGGATAGCTTATGCACAGAGTTGGAATAAGAGGACATTTATACAGATATTTGATATACAACACCTTAAATTCCAACAGTTATTCGCTATATTATATAATAGTCAACACAAATTTTAATTAATACCAAAGCCAACCTTTGAAAGTGTTGGGGCTTGTAAGCGAGTCTCAGGAACGCTGTGTGTTTTTTCGCAGAGTATATTTCCGTAGTTTTTTCAGTAATCCGCCGCTACAATTATCAAGTTTCATCTTCCACCAAATAAAAAGGAGCGGACAATTGTTCAATTCGAATCTGGGCTGCATATATTGTAACCATTGCAATCGCAAGTGGTTTATCAAATTCTTTTTCGTTTTTTCTTCGCTGCAGAAGTTGCCGTGGATCTTTCTTCTGTTTTCTAAAAAATTAATTATCAAAAGTGTTTCAATAGATATTCAAAACATTTGAAAAAATTACTTTGTTCCCTTCATCCCCTATAAAGTTGATCGATTATCACTCAATCATTGTAAACAGTAAAGCGTTAATTGAAAGAGGTATGACAGGCAGTAAGAAAAGTCTGACAGACAACAGGGAAAGAAAAACGAACAGAAGGAAAACATAATTACAAGTACAAAAAAGGGCTATGAAACTTATATTTCACCCAGCATAGTTACACGTCTCCAAAATCATTTCCATAATAAAGTTTAAGTCTTTATTCCTTTCACAAGATAAAAATACATAAATAAGTAAAAAAAACAGAGGAAAAGCTAGAATTTTATCAAAAAAGTAAAAGAAGCCTTTTAAAAACCTAAATTTCATACTTACTAAGATCAGTTTTTCAGGTGTAAAAACTACATGAAATCAAACTGTGCTTTGCTTTCCTGGTAAGTTTCTTGCTTAAAAATAAGTTTTAAAAAGCTAACACGATCCTGAAACTTATCTAGAACTAGTATTTCTGCTAATAATATGTACTCACAAAAATCCGTGAGGTTTACGAAAAAATCGTATAATATTTTTTCAAATTACTAACATCAAATTTTGGTACAACAGTAATGGAACTAATCGTAAAGTAAAAACATTGATGGCATATTTGAAGGTGCTATAAATATAAAATTCCACCAGTTTCTTGGTGCGAATGTTAAATGGTAGATACCTGAATACCAACCTGAGAAGTAATTTTATCAGTTCCTGGACGTATTTCTGCTGCTGTTCCAGAAATCTAAAACAGAATGGTGCAAAAGGTGAATTGGTATAATATTATTTAATCATTGAAGCAAACTTCATTTTTCACACGAGCATGTTTAGCATTTAGCCATAGATGGGGAAGGGACTCTCAGGGTGTTAGTAAACTGAAGACTGACGGAACGCGGAACCGCCGGAACACCAATAATTTCGGTATTTCTCATGAGGAAAATTATTTCGACAAGCACGAAACGAGTATAGGTTTTTGTCGAGGCTCGAGGATAAAATGCAAACATAAACCTATACTCGTTTCGTGCTCGTCGAAATAATTTTCTTCATGAGAAACACCCGAAATTATTGGTGTTCCGCCGGTTCCGTGTTCCGAATTCCGTCAGTCTACAGTTTACTAAGACCCGGACTCTCACATGTTCACTAAAAAAACAAGTTTATTTTAAAAAAAAAAACTATTAAAAGTGTCCATGAGTAAGTTAAGCGCATTACAAAATTAACCAATGATTGTTAAAAAGTTCTAACTGTTAATCAATATAAGTTCTGTTTAAAAGCTAACGTTTCGAGCTTTAGCCTTTCGTCAGAGCAATCCAATACAGAGTTTAGAAATACATGACAAAAAAAGAACTGCATTTATCACACATTTAGGGTAGATATCCTTGTGATAAAGCCGAGAAGAAAAACCACAGTGAAAAAAACGATATTGGTGTATTGATATGATACGGTCAAACGATCCAATAAAAACACCCGGTATAAATACTTTCAGCCAATCACATTGTTTGTGTTACTGTCACTAGTTTGGCGACGCATGTTTCCCGCCTTTGTCAAATAATAAGACGTGGTCCAATTCGCGGGTCATTTGATTTTAGAAAGATGATATTCAAATTTCTTTTTTAAGCCATAAAGGCGAAAAATAACCAGAAGAATGCACCGAATGAGAGAAGAAATGTAGGTAAGTTATGTTGATACTTTCAATGAATCGTTTTAGTGTCACTGTGTTGTTTCATCTACCCTGTGTAATGAATAAATTAAAAAAATAATGTTAAGAGCTTAATATCGTTTTTATCCATTCGTTTTTCTTATTATATCACTCACTCTCACTCTGCTCGTTCGTGATATGATGCAAAAAACTTGTGAATAAAAGTGATATCAAGCCCTAACATGTAAAAATCACTATTTGTTATATGGACACCGATTTTTTCCAGGGACGCAAATTTGGTATCCAGTGAAGATACAATTTTTATCTTTCACATGCGAAGATATCACGGTTGTTTTTATTTATTTATTTTTTTTATTTACAAAATTCGCCAATAGGGTTGTCATGACTACTTCAGTATTTCATCCATGCGCTCACTCGTGATATATCGACTTGAACACTCGAAGATATTATTATTAAGATAAAATTCATATCCACGTGCGGGCTTGTAATATCCTCTATTTCCCTTACAATAAAAAAGTGCTCGTAAACCTGCATGTATCGTACTGTAAACTCTACATCCCCTTCAAAATGTGGGGAAAATAATTATGGTGTAGAGAGATGGTTCCTTTTTGAAGGGAAGCTGGGCTTGCATTTTATTTCCAAATTTAGGGTCGCATGTCTTCCTTCCAAGGCTCCATCTTGAAAATGGGGGAGAATTTTACACCTGCCTTTATATGGAATAAAGAGAGAGTGGAGACTCTTCAATAGTCAGGCATGCATATTTCTGAACAAAAACTCAGTATTGTAGAACTGTTTGTTTTTCTTTGACCCCCCCCCCCTCTTGTTTTCACGGTTTAATAGTGAAACCCAGTCTCAAACGTTCCTTGCAAATTTAGCATAGCGACCAGAGCGAACAGTAAAACAAAAGCCTCGATCATTTAGCACGTTTTTACTTTCGCAATAGAAGGGAGAGACATTATCTGAAATGAGGGGACACTTGGCTCCCCTAGCAATCTCACGCTGAAATACAAGCCCTGGGGAGTACACAGATATCAGAACTTAAGTATAATGGTCGATGAAAGAAACACGATGACCAATGGCATGAAATGCAGAAAGGTTTTAACACAATATTGCTTAACTGTTCATCTCACTGGCTATCTCTAGAAATGTCATATTTTCATAACCAATCAAAGTGAGTTCTCTTCAGTGACAGTCTTGAAGAAAAGATACTGTACTACAAATATGTTTATGAATAAAGCAATAAAAATAGTCTTGCATTTGTTGTAACTTTGGAAAGTGCTGGCAAAATATTTCAGCTTTACAATCAAGCTTACCTGTCTCATTTTGTGTCTAACGGATTGGACTGTCATATCTAATGAAACACTTCCTGTCTAGAATAAGAACAATAATGTCAACATTAACTTTAAATTTGAAGACTGACAGTGCAAGTTAAATGAAAAAAATTAAGACTATGTATAATAGCAGCTTTTGTTCTTCCCCTTCTGAGGGTTACAATAAAAATAATAAAAAAGCATTAAATATAAATGGTAATATTTTTTTTCTTAGTATTATAACAATTGTTGCATTTTTATAATTTTTGAAATTCTTGATGCAAATAAAGAGTGGTGATGACAAATGTTTCTTAGTATCGCAATTCACTAGTAAATGTTCCCTTTTATTTTGATACATCAATACTTTTTGGTATTGCCGACTTGAAAATTTACATTTTTTGAATGGCTGATACATTTGATTCTGCTCGTGTTCTTATAGCCAATAGCAGTAAGCCATCATTATTTTTGGATTTTCCGGTTATCACTGCCAGTTTTTTATTCATGGCAACATTTTCTTCACCAACAGGCTCGTTTTCATTGTAAAATTAATGTCAAGAAAAATGTCAACATTTGGCAAATCCCAGGTATTATCTTACAGCGTTTTTCCTGGATTCCATTTTGTGTAAATCACATGATAGCAAATATTTTCAAAAAGATTGTGATGGAAACAAAATATTACACTGCTGCAGTGGCAGTCATTTAAATGTTTTTCAGTTTGGGAGAATTGCCATCAAAAATTTAAAATTCAATTTAAAAAATGGGGAAAGATTGTTGGAATAATTTGCAGTACAAAACTAATAGTGATTCTCAACTGGTAATTCCTCATTATATTGCTGGTGTTGAAAAAAAATATGGAATATATTTCTCCCAACTAGCTGGCAATATGTAATGTGGAATCACTTTCTCAGAATAGCAATTAGTTTATAAAATGGCATCTTGTTAACCCACAAAATTTATGATTGTTCAACTTACAATTGATGGTGGAATAACAACTGGATTAAGCACTTGATCTTGAACTGTGTTTCTTTACAAAAGAACAATCATTATGAAAGTCATTAACAGCAAGAATCAGTTAAAACGTTTACTCTAGGCCCAAACTTTAGTTCTTGACCTGAAATGTAGAGATACCAAATGCAGCTGTATGTTTAATTAACTGATGTTCAATCACGTAGATTAGCTCACACATTACACTTCTATTTCAACACTTAGACAAAGACATAATTTCTTTTCATATAACAAAACTCAGCTGTGAAAATTAGAAAATCATATTGCCTATGATACGATATAAATCAAGTCATATTGCACAATACACCATGTACAATATTTGGCAACATTAGTACCACATTTCTGTGAAGCCAGTGTAGTGACATTGTTTTGGGCTACTGTACTTGCATATATAACAATTAAAAGTTACAGTATACTGTACATATCCATGATAAGCATTTGAAAAAAAGATTTTAAATTTAAGACTTTATTTGGAAAAAAATAAATAAATGTAAACTATACTAATTATATTTACCTTAAAGTTCAATATTTTTCTCAAAACAACTTGTATCTGGTCAACTCATTAAGTCCTCAAAAATGTCAGATCATTTTGGTTACACACACCACACAATTTTAAACTTGTCAACATCATGATTGGGTGAAACTGATTAACATTTTTGGTGTCTTTAAATGTGGCACTTCAATTTATTACATTTTATTAAGTTATTTTTAAATATGCATATTTGAACAGCCACATATAATTATCACCAAAAGATCAAGAAGAAAATTAATGTAAAACTTACAGTTGCAAAGGAATACTTGAAATGTGAGTGTCTGTATTTACGTGGTCCTCCTTCCAGGAAGTGTTGGATTTGACCTCTAAAAATGGTTTTTCAGGTCGTACAGATGGTGTTCTTTGTAATGATGAAAGAACAAATGCTCTGTCGCCATCTGAAGATAAAACTGTAGAAGTTTCTGTGCAGGTTTCTTTTCCTGTTGTTCGCTCTAAGCTCATTGTAGTCTCTGGTGTTGCAGTTGCTACTGGTGACATAGTCGAAGGTGCTGTTAAAGGTGGGGGTGGGGGAAGATTTTGCAGATGTAAAGGAAGAGTAGCATGTGCAGTTGGCACATGTGGCAGATCCCAAGGGGGGTGAGGTGGCTGAGGGAAATATATTGGGTGAAGTTGAACTGGGGGAGGTGGAAGTTGTGGGAAGCCATAGTTATATCCATGTGATCCGTAATCACTTTGGTTTGTTGAAACTCTGCTGGTACTGTACAGCTGACAAGATCCATCTGTACTATTTGTCGCATCTTGGGTTTGTGATTGCTGTTGAGTTGCACTTACAACATGCTGCTCTTTCCCACGTATGGGTTCCTTTGTTTCTTGAGTCTGAGAGATCCTATTTTGTTTGTTGTCGTCAGATGTTTCTACTGAAGCCATCTGTTTCTCTGACTGATTCCCATAGTATTCTGTTTGCAAGAAAATACTCTTATTGTGGTTGTTAAATACATGACACTCAAAATAACACGGCAGAAGCCACAAAAAAAAGATTTGTCAGCTCATTATTTATTGCCTTGGCTGCTTAAGTGGTACAAATAAAAAGTTAATAACTTTCTAAATTTAGTAAAACAAAAATTAAAAATGTTTTTAAACACTCAGTCCCAACAGATATTGATTTATATTTTCTTCTCAGAGATTGTGGACAATGAAGTCTTTACATCAATTTATCTCAGACTATCATCTGATTCAGATATCCAAATGTGTAAAACCTAACAAATCGATAAAAAATGAAAATGGTGAAACCAAGTTTGATAGTAAAATTTAAAATGCCTATAAAACAATTTTATTTAGTTTTTTTCAATTGGTCTTGTGTTGATGTGTAAGACACAGTAATCGAAACTCCAATTTGCTCATGCTGCACAGTCTGAGCTATAATGTTATCTTCTGACTGATAGCAGCATTTGCCCCTGAAGGCGAAAAATAAAAAACTAATATAAACATTCTGAAGCTCCAAAAAAGTTATGAATTAAAATGACTTTCATATGTTCTGAATATTAAAAGAATATTGTCAAGAAGAACTTTGTTTCAAATGCACTTTTAATAATTTTGAAATTTAAAATCTTCAACTCATACAATTTAATTTAAGTACAAACCTTTGCATTTGCGAGCAACCACTTTTCTTCTTTCTTCTAGTTTTTCTCTTGTGTCTTCTACTTTTTCATACTCTGGTGCATAGCAAACATGTAACACACCACCAAAGAAAGACTTGTTGTCTAGTTTTTTCTTTGCAATCCTACAAAATCAACCAGAGCCAGAGGCCCAATTAATGACATGTGTACAGTTCTGATTTGTACCCAGTGCTAGGAAGTTTCTAAGTGCCATGGATCTGACTAGAGAGGTCATTATTGCTTTTTTTACAAAATATATTCATTTGATATGGGGGAGGCAAGAGACTAGTTGAATAGTAATTTAGATTTTAAAAACTGTTGTACTCTGATTTTAAATAAATTTATATATACAAAGTTAAAAGATTTCTGCTATGTAAAAATACAACATAAAACTGGCAACTGTACATAGCATCTTTAACTATTCTAATGAGAGGCATTGTGAAATGGTCATAATTTATGTTTTAACATTTCTTTAAGATGAGTTAACCTAAGGTATGAACAGCTTCATTGACATGAGTGTTACAGCTCTTTTGAGATACCGCAAATTACATATTAAATAACATTAGCTAGTATAAACAAAGTCAATATAGGCTGCTAATTCAACGATAAAAATCTTTCCTGTGTCTTGAAATACAAGTGAATAAACAAAGCAATATCCTGATGGCTGGATGATATGTCTGGGTTTAGCATCAATGTGGTAATTTCTTACTAAGTTAAATTTGAAATATCCTTTTTATGTTGTCCAAGGTTAAAAATTCTGATCAACTTTTCCTCTTTTTGCCATATGCTTATTACATTACTGTATTATGTTAGACCTACAGTACCTTGCAGCAATAATCTTCTGAAATTTTATCCAGTACACTTTGGTGAACTCCTCAGCTGGATAGTCATCTAATACCTGATACCTTTAGATACATGACAAAACTCAAAAACTGGATAAGGCTGTAAAGTTATCTAAAATTAAATATTATTAAATAAATAAAAAAATGTAAAGTCCAGTCGAGAACCATTTTCTCAGATTCCATTGCACACCCTCTTGATAACCCTTTGGCCTTGGGGTCAATTCTGGCCATTCAAGTGCCAAACATCTAGGGGGGAGGGGGGGGGGGTTGCACAGATGAAGAGAAGGGTTTTAGGGGCTGTGACAGCACAAATATAAAAATTTGAACATTAGGTTTTCCAAAACATCATTTTCTGCTCTTTGCGACCATTTGGCAGTGTTGGAAGAACTGCTGGCAAATCTTATCTTTTACTTGTATATCATTATATGTGTTCTAATGCTCATTTTAGTTGTATTTTCACAACACGGGGCACTTAAATTTAAACGATTAGGTCGGAAATACAGCATATCATTGCCGATGTATGTTTTTATGCTAGCTGGCTACGTGTAAGAGATTATTTATTGAGATTAATCAGTTCTGATATCAACAATCAATGAAACTGATGTTAGTCGATGACGATCAAAGCCTATTAACAGTAATTGAGTAGTAATCTTACTCTTCAACAGCTCCATATAAGGCAAATAACTCCAGCAACTCTGTTGTTACTCCAACGGAAGGAACACCTTGAACCAGCAAATATTTTGATTCCAGATTTATCGTGTAAACCTAACAAAAAACCGCAATCAAAACTACAGCTAGAAAAGCTAGTTTTAGATATCAACAACGGGAAAAAAATATTTTATAATACAGACCTTTACCGCTCTTTCCCAACGTGCTTCACGATAACGAGGTCTGCTGTAGCAAAACGCTTGCTTTTCGTGATGTTTTCTTTTCAAGTTTACCTGACTCTTGTCCGCCATTTTTGACAGTAGGGTGTTACCGCTGTCAGATTGCAGATGCAGAACCGTGGTGAGACCTCTGACCTTTCTGAATGCGGTCACACCAGTGGTTCAACAAAAAGTTGAAAAGTGAATACACGAAATACACAAGCGTGGTATCGCCAGTTATTTGAAAAGTTTTTCTGAATGAGAAATGAAACCCAAAAAATCTAAAAATACAGCTGGCCAGCAACAAACTCATGGTCAAGCCAACGGAAATACAAGCAGTGTACGATCACAACCCAAGAACAAGAAATTTAAATCAAAACAAAAGGGAGATAGTCTAAAAGATTCAAAAGTTATTTCTTTTATTCCGTGGAAGCAACACGGAATAGGCTACGCCGCTTTGGTTTTGGGTATAGGTGGGTAATCTTTTCTCCATGTTATGAGATTAACACTATGATTCTGGTTACTGAAGTTAATTTTTATTTTTTGAATCAACAGCCGCAATATTTGGCGTGTTGCACAGGTAAGAAAATATTTATTCAATGATGTCTAAACGTGATTGTCTACCATACGTACGTTGGTTGTATATTGGCCCCATTTCTTCCTTTGTAACATATTTTTCTGCTTGTTTTAACCTTTTTAAAAAAATAACATAAAAAACATATCTAATAAAGACATATAATTTTATTTTAGCATCCACGTATCCCGAATGTTTGAGAATGAACGATTTTTTTCACATTTATCGACGCTTGAACGAGAGCTTTCTTTCAGAACAGAAATGGTAAGTGCTTACGTCTTTCAAGAATTCTATTTTTTATCAGAAAGGTGCAGATTTTTACAGAAATTATAGAAAATGCTTCTAATCCAACTCTTGAGTAAACTATTATTTATTAATTTTTTGGGGGATCTGATTTGAAGATTATTATTTACTGGGCTGCAGTAGTCAATTAACAAGTAAGTTTTTATATTTTGAGAGGTTTAAAAAGGTAATTATATTTTTTTTGCCGAAATTGGTGATAACGTAGCTTCATTTTATGGATGTACAGTATTTGGCTGTTAAATAAGATGTTTTTTCGTTTTTGAGCTGGTTTTCTTGTTACCTTCCCCAGATTGGGCTTGGGTAAGCTATTTACAAACAAGGAACTTCTGCCAATTTTCAAATTTTAAAGTGAAGAAATTTAAGGATATGTTAATTACGTGTTATTTTGGTAAATTGCCCTTAGGCTATTTTCGCATTTTTAAAGTGACACGTGTACGTTTATCTTGATTGACTATTAGGCAAAATTAATAGACAATGTGTTTTCAAAGAGATTACCTAAAGGAGGGAGGGGGAGGGGACAAATATAGAGATATTGGAATAAAATGAACTTTCTAAAGTTCATCCATAAAATATCTGCCACAATGAACCATAATCAAAATAGAATAAGTACCATAAAAAGTATGCATTTTATGATAAGTCAACTAAATAAAGTTGTGTCCATTTAATAGATGTTTACTATTAAATAATCTTTCATATGTTTACCTCTTTACTTTGATTAACTTTTTTTTTCATTTTGCCACCACAACTTTATTTATTATCAATTATGGAAAAAAGAAGAAAATGTTGCAAGCAAGCTCAAAAGAAACTATAAAACTTGTATAAATTACGCTTCCATTATGCAGCTGTCTTCACTGGTTAAATGAACAGGGTTCCAATAGGTTATTTTATAATCCAAGAGACCTTGAAAAATGTGATGATTCATTATAATAGATCTGTATCAAGGATATAATCTCTTATTAAGGTCTAAAATTTAATTGTTTTGCTTTAACTTTAATTTAAATAATTACCAATAGCGAAGCTAATCCGGCAATGGGCGGTCAGGGCTTGTGCGCGGAGATGGTAGTAATTAATGTAAATGTTATGTTTAGAAAAATTGGTCAAGATACAATGTCTGAGACCAATGTTGATCACCCTGACTGAACTGCCGTAGTGTAATATAAATTATGATGTACTGTACAATCATATGATTGTATACCCTATAAACATTGATTTTGTTGGAAATTAAAACATAATTGCTAACAACAGTTTTTGATAAATATCATTTCAATATTACCATTCTTGCATCAATATATTAAGTTATTGAAAATATGATTTCTTTCTTTTTTTATGAACTATCATGTTTACTGGTGTGTTTAATTTTTAGGGACTCTATTATTCGTATTATAAAGAAATAGTTGAGGCACCAACCTTCCTCGCCGGTGTTTATTCTGTTATGAACTGTAACATTACTGAGTACCCTGACAAAGTCAACACATTGAAACGGTTCAACTTGTACCCAGAGGTAAGTGAACTCTGTGATATATACTATAATACACTATCCCTGACAAAAAGACGTGAAACATCCCCTCTCCCCAACACAAGTTGGTAATGTCTGCATCAACCGTTCACTATTTAGTATCTGCATCGAACATCATTGAAAAGGGGAAGGGGGAGCAAATGTGTTTCAATATTTTTGTTGTGGGTTGCAAAGGTTACTGTAGTAAGCTCTCATGTAATATAAGTACTATATGTGAACTTAGACATCCCGCACTGTTAATCAGCAGTGCAGTCTGTGTTGTCAAGGAATGATTAATATATAAAAGTAAGTTTTGATCTTGTAAGATGTCGCTATATGAATGTTTCATTTATTTGTAGTAAGTTACAAAGCTAAAATCTTTCTCTAGTCAAAGTAACTTCCACCAGGATTATTCCTCAGTTTTAAACAAGTACTTTTTTGTATAATTACTACTCGTTTTCTGCTTTTCATTTCACCAAGGTTGTGCTGGCATTTGGATATCGCATGTATGACTGGTTTGCAAATGTTATGAAAGTTCAAACCAAAATTTGTTACCAAGTAAACAGAGGGTATGACCAACCTCCAGTTGAGAGTTGTGAAGGTAATTTGTGATTGGTGTATTTTAAATTGTAGATTATTGATTAATAAAAATTCTTTTGAAACAACTTGGATAAATATTAGTTTAGATATTGAATATCAGAGGGACCAGCCTGTGATGGATTAGTGTCCCATCTAGGGGGAGTCAGTGACTCTCATCTGCTTAACACTACAGAAACTGGAGATAAGTACTGCTATAATGGGTCATTTAGGCCTTGTAAAAAGATTTAGCTTTAGTTTTATTGAATATAATAAAATTAATGCAGAGTTTAAGTATTGACCAAAACATTAAGTAAAAGGTGCTATATTTATAATTTATTTATTTACTATTTAACTGCTCTACTAAATTATAGTATTATTATCTTATATTGTTATTCTTGTGACTGAAAAGCCCTTTTCAGGGAGTCTCAATAAATATGTATGTATGTATGTATATGTATGAGCGCTGACTAATAAAAGTAGTACTAACTGTAGTACAAAACTTACTACTACCACCACTACCACTATTTAAAACCATAATAATTATTGATAAGTTATAGTAAATATTATAATAATTGTAGTACTGTATTTTATATTGTAATTATTGAAATTATGTTTATTAATTGTTATTATAATTTGTTTATATTATGTTGCCAGACAACCAAATAAAATAATTATATATGACTTTAAGTCCATGCATACAAGCAATTTAACTTTCAATGGTGTAGCCATTTTATAATAAAACTATAAGTTCTAGTACTGTTTAGCACTGTAACTAAATTAAAGTCCCCTAGAATAAGAAGTTTTGCAGTTGAACGTTCCAACGACTTCACCGAAAATGATCTAAACCAGTAATGAAAGTCTGAAAATTTGAATTAGGCAGGCAGTAAACAGTGGAGATGATAAATTTTGGACTGTCCTCTTGTACAATTTCAATAGCAACCGTTTCAGAGGAGTCAGGTTCCAAATCTCGTCGGTGATAAGATTGTACGGAATTTTTTACCGCTAATAAAACACCTCCACCTCGTTTCCCAGTACTTCTATCAGAACAATATCTTCTCTACCATTATTTCTTGTGGGCTTTCACCTAGTTGGAGCTTGCTCTGTCGTGACTGTCCCACACTGAGTTTTTCTCTTCACTATTTTTATTTTCATTTTTTTTTCTTCTTTAGA